>JAQFYZ010003092.1:0-14488 GCA_034695085.1 Cylindroiulus punctatus | reverse complement strand
AAACTTCGAATTAAAACATTTAGTTTCATTTGAAATTATCATATCTGTCCAAAATTATGTAAATTCAATTGCAAAAACGCACTTTCACCGGGCCTTAAAGAATCCAATTCAAATAATGAATTTCCCAACACGTGTACTGGGTGTGTATAGTCAGTCCTATTGGTGAAACCCATCACCAAAATGCACCCTAAATAGACAAAAAGTAGCCGTTTTGGAGGGCCATTGTTGGGGGCAGCTGCTCGCACGTGTCCATCTCTGATCTTTATCCGCTGATCTGTCCCTCATCTTTTTTATTTCCTCCACCGGATAATAAACTGAACTCCCCGGGTTTTGTGCGGGTGATAAAAACTGGCGTTTATGCTAATGGCGCTGTGTTTCAGCACGGTTTGCATGTCAAATTGCGGTTTTAGAACGTGTCCTCCGCCATCTTGGACATCGATATGGGCTGGCCCCAGGCGGCCTCCTAGCTAACACTGAGTGGCAGGATGCAGACAGATGACGTCAGGGCGGTTGGAATTTGAGAAGAGGACAGTGATCAAAAAGTTTTTCGGTTCTATTGATATACTGTATAATTATATCGAGGTTGTGCTCGATTGATTTATTTAGGTCAATTTTACTTTTTTTTCTTCAATTTTTTACAGAATTAATGTCCAGAGGTTAGATAAATTAATCGAAAAAGCAATGAACTGAGCTATTGTTCATTAGTGGTAATTTGGGCCACATGATTTGGGCGAGGAAATCTTGTTTTAGAGGTGAAGGAAACAGTAATTTGGGAAAGTTGCTTTTGTGGGCATATACACTGCAGGCCTGCACGTATGTTCACATGCAAACTCACTCGCCATAAATAAAACTGCCTTACATCAAGTTACTCATGTTGGTTTACATTATTTGCCTCAAATAACTCCTGGCGATGAGTGGAAACAAGAAATCAAGTGCTCATCTAAAGTCAAGTCAGTTGAAATGCTAATGCATATGCAGCGATGCCCACCCCATACTGATTCTCAAATTAAGTATACATGTAAGCCTGGTGAAATCAAGCCTTCTCAAGTCACTTGGATTATGCTATCTCAAATGTTGAAAGTCTGTATGTAAATAATGATTTATTTGATTTAATTTAAGTTCATTGTAATTACAATGCATAACTGGCACGAAGCTCATCACGAAATGGTTTGTGCATTGTATCCTAATAAAGATAAATAATGTATATACTATATATACATACATTATACTATCTATATAATAAATACTATAAAAATTAGACAACGATTGTTAGATTGAAAGTGACGTTTACATGCATGTAAACAACAACTGCCAATCATCCATGCTTCACTTCTTCAACATGGATATTGCAATAGTGGCTGTCAGCTCCAGCTGGTGGTAAACCATCAGCATAGGTCATTTCACCGAAATGAGGGTCCTCAACGGTGGGTATTTAACTACGAGGAGATCGGAAACTACTTGAGCTCGATTGTAAGCAACCTCAAATCCCAGCCAAGACCATTCCCCAAGCAGTCGAGTCACAGTCTCGAGAACGCCAACCTGTGCCCTGGTGGAGTTTATCGAAAGCTGGTTAGGGCCAAACGCTTGACCCAGATTAGGGCTCGGGGGTTCATTGGTAGGTAACCCATGGCCAAAACGCAGCATATGTTGAGCAGGGACAAAAGCGCGGCAGCTAACGCGTAATCCAATAAAGATCCGGCGACAAAAGACAGCCTTTATCCCTCCTGTCTTCCCATAAACCCCCGCTTTTGTGTTTCACCAACTGGCCGGAAGGGT
This sequence comes from Cylindroiulus punctatus, assembly GCA_034695085.1. Taxonomy (NCBI): domain Eukaryota; kingdom Metazoa; phylum Arthropoda; class Diplopoda; order Julida; family Julidae; genus Cylindroiulus; species Cylindroiulus punctatus. Next base: position 12,712 of record JAQFYZ010003092.1, on the reverse strand, counting down.
GGCCAACTCCCAAAACCGCTCACCCCTGACTCATCCGAGAAAAAAGCGAGACCAGCGCCCCCAGATGGCGCGTTCATGAGTGGATCGGCAGACTGGCAGTGTGTTGTGACGGCGCTCCATGCTCCAAACCAAGATGGCGGCCAAGGAGGCCATCGTTCTGTCAGAACATCATGGCCGTGCACATCTTTTGGCAGTTGATGAGATTAGACAAGGCGGCCATCTTGAATTCATCTTGATCAAACAGGTCGAATTCAGAAATCAGCGCCCCCAGACGGTACGTTCGATGCATGTGCCACATGAGCACTTCAGAACACGACAGAACAGTATATGGTAGGGGTTAATACCAATTTAGAATTTCCCAACTGTCACCCATGACACCCAAAAAGGTGCAGGCCGAGTCTGGCCGACAGCACTTCATGCTTCAGAACCAAGATGGCGGCCTAGGACATGCAGAAATCCTTTAAAAATTAGCACACATTCCACTGTCAGTAAGTGGTAGAGCTCCAAGCCATGTTGGTACATGTACTATAGAAGACGTTGAGCTCAATAAGTGCATTGGACTTCGAAGCAGTTGACGAAATTCGAAAAGGCGGCCATCTTGAATTCATCCTGATCGAGTTTAGGCCCAGCAGATGCGCGGATTAATTGGCGGATCGGGATAAAGACCCACTTCCAGAGTTGGCTTTATTTGCCCAAGAGTCCATTTCGCCAGGCCTAAGCCGGGGCTGAGGCTGCGTGGCAACAATGACAATTAGGGCCAAGCTGACAGGAGGGGCTAGGTGCATCCAATTCCGCTTCCCTGATACCTCGAAATCCTTTTTGGGTGATTGGGAATCATCGCGGACCCGGGTTCCAATCCCCGGGTGGCGGCCCCATTAACCCCATCGTCCTGTCGGGCTAATGGGGGGTGGCCACGCCCCCACCCCTTTTCAATTTACCATCAATGCGAGGTGCGCCTGGGGGTTCCAAGATGGCGTCCGCCTAATGAAAGAACAAGCAGACGGGCACAAAGGCGCCCCCTGCAGGTCGAAGGGCAACAAGGCAAAGGGCAGTGAAAAAGCTCTCGCACTGGGGCAAAACGGCCCCCCCGCCAGGGCCCAGCGACGCGTGGCGGCGCTAGCATCGGGTCGGGTTCAACAGTGCGAAGAGACAAAGGGCATGGCCCGGCGGCGCATTAGGGTCAAACTCGATAAATTAAAGATCGCTGGTCAGTTTATTGATTCCCAGCTGACCACAATGGGCATGGGGAGTGGCGACGGTCCATCAGTAGCAGGGGTCGGGGGAGATAGATGGCCCTGGGGCACGTCGAAACGTTACTGTGAGACAATTGGTTAATTAAAACTAGGCTGCAAATCACCCTGGACGAAAAAAAATTAATGTCATAAAAATTCGGGGAGGGGACCCCATCTTGATGCTCATCACTCGAGGGATTCCCAGGTGCAATAAACGCTGATTCGGTACTCAGGTCGACAAATTAACTCACCTAAATGATGGCCTCTGACCTCGACTAGATAACAAAATAGGGATTGGATGCTTACCTGGAAAATTAAAAAAAAATGCATTAGATAAACAATTACCGTAAGCGATGTATAACAACCAGCAATTTGCTAGCAAATTAATATCGACCACCAGATGGCGTCATTTAAAAGTTGGAAATAAAATTATAAAAATTGTACAGTGTGAACAAAATGTCTGGACCCAGTGGATAATTTATGGCCTCTACATTTCGTTTTTCAGTGTTTATCAAGGTTGTAACATGTAAACCACACTCATTAAACGATTCAAACTTTTAATCGAGATTCAATTTGATCAAGTTTTCCACACATACAGTATATGAATAGAGCAAGATATTTATTTCATTATTTTGTTTATTTATCTATTTTGCTTGCTGCAATTTTCCTGCACTTTCATTTTTCCTTAGTTTTGATGTAACTTTTCTTTACTTGTGTATATCAGCCCCCATGTCATGTGCTGACTGTGGGTGTGTTAAACTGAAACGAAAATTGTGCAATATTGTGCAATATCACAAAGAGGCCTGAGGGAACGCCATCTTGAATACGGTGCATTTAGGGTTCTGCATTATGTGAGAGAAAATGAAACTGCAGTCAATTTGATACCAACTACATTCACATCCGTTTCGCATCAATGACGCTACCGCCAAGCTGTGCATCACAACAACAAGTCTATTTTTGCAAATGAGAAACAGGAGCTGACTATGTATTCCTTTGCTAGGTTGTGCGGCTTGACCCCGGGGTCAGCCATCGGTCCAGACACTAATAAATTCGTTATTGGTTTTTATTATTCACAATGGACGCAGACAATCGTTCGACCCCTGAGAACTCCCGGCGGCCATCTTGTGGGCCCGAAAAGCCATTAGCAGACGCCGCATGGCATTCTGGGGGCCCGTGTTTATCTAAAGCGTGACTTGTTTACTTTGAATTAGTTTAGAACAATACGGCTTCGAAAACTGACCCCGGCGAGGCGTTGGCCCCAAAGGGGTTGAAACCCTGCGAATTAGTTCCTATGTTTACTTTGATTTTACACCCCCCCCCCCTCAATTTGTCAAACGAAACCGGCTGTTTGCATTCCGAACAAAAACGCCAAGTTTTATGGTTAGGATTTAGCAGGACCAGGAAGTGTTAGTTAGGCGAACTGAGTGACAACGGCCACCAGATGGCACCAGATTGAGTCAAACGGGGAGGGTTTATATTTTGGAAATCAATGAATGGTTTCGACGAGGATTAACTCGGTGTAATTCCCTGCCTCTCAAACCTGAAGAGAAAGTGATCAGTCACTGTCACTGTTTACATGCAAGCTTTAACTCACCAAGTAACTATAAAGATGTCAGTTCCCATTACTAGACTAGCTTATAGTCTGCCACCTGGTGGTCACATGTCAAACCACCCAGAATCCTCTGCTTTATATCCGTTTGAAAGGAGTAAACGCATCTAATCTAATCTAATAAACCAACAGTTTGGAAGTTTGGTCTATCAGAGTTTGCTAAACTCAGACATGGCACATTTTACCTAAATTACGTTTGCAATGGCTTCACCTGCTCAAGTTAAGCCTGTAAATACTGTATACATGCAATTTACAGTGACTAACTTGATTTGCTTAGATTCTCAAACCAAGTAAACTTAATCGAACTAACGCTTTGCAACACAGGTTTTCATGCATAACTATGCATGTACATGGTGTATAAACTTCAATTAAGGTAAAACCTGCATATAAACAGTGTCCCATTTTATAAAACAGCCAAGAAGCTAGTCAACACACCAGTTCATTACGTTGGGAGTGCAATGAATGGTAAAAGGACCTTCTGTTAAGTTTTAATGGGTAAAGAACTTTCTAATGGGCTGTGTTTGGGTAATACATGTCCAGGAAAAAGTTTTGGTGGTATGCACCAGGCTCTATATGGTAGAAGCAGGTTTAAGTGGGACGAAGTTTAAAACTGACAAGCAGAAATGATTTCCCAGCTTGAAGAGAAGCTGATTGACGTTAGTAAAATTGCCCGAAATTGGAAATGCAGAAAATTGCATGAAATTAGGTTGGGGAGAACTACCACATCTAGCGATACTAGCCTGCGCAAATGCACCAAAATCAAGATTGCAGAAGATTGATCTAGCACAAACGACTCGACATGGCTGATTGAAACTGAAAATCATGACCAGCTGAGCAACAAATTACCGAAAGTGGATTAAAAACCACTTAATACAAACATAACCCGCAGCTAAGACAAGTTTACATTGCGAAGGTTTACAATAAATGAGTAAATCTCGCGAACCCCTTCAAACCAGACTGAATAGAACTGGTTTCCAAAGCAATTCCAAGCCGATGATATGGCCATGGGGAATTCAGGCCGGGTTAGCTGGCAGCACTAATGCGAGCCGCTTATCGACGAGCAAGTGTTTAATAACGGCCGATTATCCGCAATTAGGCGTCTTGCGTGCGATAAATCTCAGTTAATAAACGAGGCTTTTGCCACTCGTTGATAATCCCGACACCCAGAATGCTGGGGCAATGAACCAATGGAATCTGCGCACTGCCATCAAACCAAAATGGCGGCCAAAGAAGCCCACCTAGGACGCCATCTTGGATTCAAGATGACGCCCAATTGCCACGCCCACCCGTGTTACAGTGTTCATTACCATTTACCAAGAGCATGACGGAAGTGAAATGGCACTTTTGGTGGGTAGGAACATTCGCCCATCAATCGCATGACCTTTCAACCCCAGCGATTCATTTTAAGAAAACTGCTATCAGATGAGAGCATCCTTGAGCGCGAGCGCTATCGTCTTACCAAAAAAGACATTAATTACTAATTAATGTGTAATCAAATCCAATAAATGGCTATTATTTCCACAGTTCAACGCACACATTCGGATTTTGGCACTTGCACCCTATTCAGTGTCGCCGCATCTATGCAGCTTACTCAATGAAAAATATAGCGGTAGGCTATTGATTGAAACAACCAGGGTTCTAAGTGATCAATTCTAAGTGGACATGCAATATCTGCGCAGTCCAAAAATTCAAATTGCCAGCCAACAAGTCTGGATGAAATTAAGGGTTTCGAACGAGTGGACATGCAATATCTGTGCAGTCCAAAAATTCAAATTGCCAGCCAACAAGTCTGGTTGAAATTAAGGGTTTTGAAAGAGTGGACATGCAATATCTGCGCAGTCCAAAAATTCAAATTGCCAGCCAACAAGTCTGGATGAAATTAAGGGTTTCGAACGAGTGGACATGCAATATCTGTGCAGTCCAAAAATTCAAATTGCCAGCCAACAAGTCTGGATGAAATTAAGGGCTTCGAACGAGCTAGTGGTCATGCAATATCTGTGCAGTCCAAAAATTCAAATTGCCAGATAACAAGCCTGGATGAAATGAAGGGTTTCGAACGAGTGGACATGCAATATCTGCGCAGTCCAGAAATCCAAATTGCCAGCCAACAAGTCTGGATGAAATTAAGGGTTTCGAAAGAGTGGACATGCAATATCTGCGCAGTCCAAAAATTCAAATTGCCAGCCAGCAAGTCTGGATGAAATTAGGCGTGTTAATTGAATGCTACCATTCGTCGTAAAACTGCTACATAAATCCCGAATTGAAACTTCCCGAGAAACAAAGGTCAGCGCGAGGGTCAAGCCTCCAGGGGTCACGCTCATCCGGGCATTTCCTTCCAAACTTAATTCGAGGCGTGTAAACAGCCCGACTGTTAACAGCGCATAAAAGCCAATATAAAGCAGTTCATTGAGGAAACAAGAGGCGCAAATAACGCGGCTGACCCCAATGACCCGGCGATTCTCCTTGCATTTCGGGGGCTAATGAATTGGCGCAGATTCGTCGCTGACCATCACGTGACCGCTGCAGCTGCGTGGATGGCTCGTAAAACGCTATTAGCACAAACGCTCTAAATGAAGCCCATATGCGCCAAAGGTCATAAAACGCTCAAATAAAACTGCGCAACCATTGAAGGGGTCAATTAGGAGGTCGGCCGAAAGCTGCGCTGGGACTGGACCTCGTAAACACGTGTAATAACACTAACAGTTAAAAATGAAGGTCACTGGACGTGGGATCGTCTTCACAAGTCCGAATTAGACCAAGATGACTGTGGGAAAGTTACGTCACGTCCTGTTATGACAATCTAGATTTTAAAGAAATTTCCTTAACATTTTATAAAATCAGCATAATGGTAATACATACTATAGGCGTCCCGGCAAAAGAACGAAAAAATGGCGTCGTTCAGACCAATAGGAAGCAATTTCCTGTTTGCGATTAGTCCATCCTGCAATATAATATCAGCATGGCAGCTATATTCCTCTTGCCGCTGAAACTCCTGAAACAGTACGTCGATAAGCCCAATCTCTTTGATTGGCTGGAAAAATTTTCGTTCTTTTGGCGAGACGACTATAGTACATGCACAAGTGTACATGTGTGTTCATGTTCAGGCGCATAACTATTTTTATCATTTATCATCAGAAAGCAACAGTACTTCTTCAAATTACTGTATTCCTGCATACATGCACATTATATAATAAAATAATTTGCACATGCTATATTCTAAAACACATTACAAGCAAGGTTGCACTAGCGTCTAATACCCCCATTACACCAAGTCACTTTCGTGTAAAGTTTGCCACCTACAGTATTTGCACTTGCAGCTACTCATATGAGGTCATATGAAAACATACGAGATGTCTTGAATCAAAACACCCCATGCCGATTCCCAAATCAAGTATGACAGTCAAATAAAGGCTCATAAAACTGCTTTAAATACGCACACGACTTACTTGGGTCAAGGTACTATATCTTAAAACCACCAAGTAGGGGATAGTCAACTTCTACAACAAAATTAATGTCATTATTGCTTGAAAATTAGTCAACATTGTACGTACTGTATAGGCTAGACCGCTATAGTAACCCATCCAAATTTACTTGAGATGTTAAATAATACCCTGACTAATTCTCTGACATGCATGGGGAAACAGGATGACAATTTGGATAATGCAATTGCAATATTTTCTCGTGTTTATTCGTGTTTTGCAAAAGAATTTGAGGTTATGATTTACTGAGCATTGAGATTCGAGATTCTTCCTGAGGGCCATTCGTCGCTGGAATGGACTTCCAAAATCCTGCCCTAAGCTGGCAGAAGTACAATTTGATGATGTGTCTGCAATGAAGACCTGATTTTTTTGGAAATTATTTTTGGAAATTTCCAAAATTTCAATTGTTCATACTGGGTGAATCCATGGCATCCCGATGCTGACTGTTGGGTAATCAAATTGAATTGAATTGTCCGATTCACTGAATTAAATTATCCGACAATCACACGTAGCATGTTGGAGCCTGTTACCCTTGCACACGTGTGCGGAGGATACTACACAGACATTTGCCCAAATGTGGCCCCACGCAGAAAGTGACTGGCCAGTGGTCAAGCAACGAGTGTTCTTTAGCGTGTGCGCATTCATAATTGACGATGGGGCGGCAGGGGGTCCTGGTTGCATTCATCAGAGCGCCCCCATCAAAACAATCACCCAAACATTTGAAATGGACACCCACGTCCAGCTAGCGCCCAAATGACCACTCACGATGCCTTCTGACGATAACGTCAAGAAGCTGCACGTGTTTGGTCTCATCCGAGAGGAGAGCGGGGGGTTGTTGCGTTGCCAAATTCAATTTAGGGACCCCCTGCGGACTGACTGACAGCGTTGCATTGTGGGTGGCACGGTGGCATCGGGTCCGCCGGGCCATTGGCTGGGGTCAGTCTCGATTCTTGACCGATCTCCAGTTTGGGTCACGATAATATCAATGATACAGACCGTGGGAATGCTCAGGAATTTCATGGAAATTGTTAGTGTCTGCACGATGAAACCAGAGCTTCTGAAACACTTTGCTAACATTTGCTGATTGTAGACAGCTAGCTTTGGAAATATTTTCATCCGTTTTAAAGGTTTGTGTGGGTCACTAGGGAATCATGTTAGTGAAAGGTGTGACTTTCCTGAGAAAATGTTTTGCCAATAATTTCTGCAGAAAATAACTTGAGAGCTAGACTTGTAATTAAAGTCTGCAGCTCAGTCCATGTGTTAGTGTTGTCAGCCTGCAGTGCTTATGTGAAAGTTATTTCCACGACGTTCCTCCCACCATGCAGTTCGAGCCTCATCATGTGGCTTGAAACCATGACCAGTATAGTATCATGAACACATTACCGTTACACAAATTGTGGGAAAATTGCAAAAACTCGAAGAAGTCTGACATGCATACGCATAAACATGTACAAACTTGGTTCTTCGTAAAGTTTTTAGTAACATATACATGTATATACATGCAGGTGACTTACTTTCCTATGGGAAATTTTGCATTCCTATGACAATACATGTATTAGTTTGTCTAGAAGATATAGTAAAGACTGCGTGAGAGAAGCTTTCATATCAATCGCAGATTTGAATTTCCAAAAGGTCTAAGTGCTACAAAATCCACGACAGATAACTAATGCAACATGACCTACATGAACCAAGCCTAACAACATACAGTACAAGAGTGCACTTCAATAATGCTGCCTCCTCCACGTTAACTGCAATCCATGTTACATGAACGTATCATAAATTGTAACCTACAGTATGTTGCAACATTTTGTTGGTATTCCACAAACATATATATGACCCCAACTATTCAGAAACATGTCTAACCAGTACATGTAGCCTGGTCCCATGTCCCAAAAACTGCTAACGCCCTCTGACCTTACCAGTTAATGTCCCAGATCCAGCAATTCACGACGCAAGTCTGCTCAGGTAAGCCACGATATCCACTGATTTAATCCCGACTGGTCAATTTCAAATAAAAAAAAAACTATTTCGGCACCAAAACAGTCAATTTGTGTCCACTCCACAAATTCACCAAAGCACGGTCGAAGCTGGCTCAGTCGACGGCAGTTGCTCGCTTGTCGGCCGGCATCGATTTGGCAGCTTCCCGGATGGATCGAGCCCGGAGTTCCTCGCTTGCTGCTCGGCGGCGTTCAGTGGCCCGAATGCGGCAGAAAAAAAACAACACTTTCCGGACTTTTCAGTGTCCCTCGCAACCAGGGGAAGCACCAGCTGACCTTCGTAGTTGGTAACAATCAGCTGCAGAATGAGCCCTCCAGACAGGACAGGACTCACAGGAGGCACCTTTCACACGGGCCCGGCCAATGATGCACGCTTGTCAAGGGAAGACACAGAAATCCCAGTTAGCTGACAGCCGTTTAATTATGTCACGCTCAGGCACGCAGGGATTAGTTAGGAAAGTTGGTTTTGCGCAACAAAGATAACAGGGGCTTAGTGCGATTTGACGTTCCGAAAATTCAACTTTCACCCCGAGTGGATTTTGGGGGTGCCAGGAACCCGTGGCCACGTGTTCACGGTCTTGGGAAAGTGAAACATTTTTGGGTGCAAAAAACTGCTTTGCTAAAACAGGTCATATCAGATGTTGAGTCGTGGCCAGGGATTTTATAGGCGTGCTAAAATTAATGTGTTTTTTGTTGTTGTTGAGGTAACCCAAAATCTGCAGCTGCGATACGGATAGTTACAATCCCTAAAATAGCACATTTGTAAATCAGATATTCTTTATGAATGGTGGTGTTGGTCGAGCAACTATCCAGCAAAATGTTTTTGTATACCACAAGTGTCATTCGATTAGGGCAAAAAAACTTAATTTTGCGGAATACTAAAATGTACTGTATTTCGCGATGACATCTGATATCTGCCTGAGAAAAACGATTGTTGCGAGCAAAAACAGTTTCATAAGTAACGGGGTATATACAGGTTGAGTAAAAATATCTCACTTTTCTATGCTGTAACGCCTAGTAGCTTTTTAAAATACGGTTTAAATATGATGTTATCACTGGAAAAGTTATTTCTCTTATCAATCATACGATCTACAAACAAAGGGTTGCCACTCACCCGTAAAGTTTCCAAACAGAATCCAGATGCCAGTCATTTGCGAATTAGAGGTGGAAATTTCGCTGCAACTAACCAACAAACGTGCCAAAATGATTATTTGGCTTTCTAGGGCAGGCATTCATCAGATAGCTATTTAGCTATTTTTACAGTCATCCAGTGCTTATTAATTACCAACGCGATTATGATTTCGCAAAGTTCAAATGGCGACGGAATTTCACGCGCACCGGATGGTTAGCTTCTCAATATCCGGATGACATTTGTCATTTTGTCCTCACGGTGTAAGCAGTTCAACGTAAACAACGCGACGTGCCATATTCAAAGCCTTGAAAACAACGCTCCAATCATCAGCTCTAATTAGGAACCAGAAAAAACGAGCAGATTCCCTAAAAGCATTCCTTCGAAAGTGCATAACGAATAAACGACAGACGACCTTATTAGTTTCGGTTCCCTAATCACCGCCACTAAAACAACACTACCGGTCATTAAATGATTTTGTCCATCTATTGTTTGGACTTTAGTACTTTATAGCATGGAGTCAATCAGGTCGAAACAAACTATTGCTGATACTCACATTCGCTATCACTGCACATTCATGTTGGCCACCACCTGATGTTATACTGTAGCAATAACGAATAACTTTGTGTTAGTGGTGCACACAGTAATTATGTTTGAAGAACACCAGATACATGTGTCACTTTCAGCATTTATCTATCGCTACTAATGTACATGTATACACATGCACATTAAAAACTAATTTGCTCATCACACTTGTAAATTTCACTACTTTTGAAAAGTTTTTTAGAGGGCCATAAACCCCGTGCCTGCAATTTGATGAAATATCGAGAAGCATGCACGTGCATGTACATGTACAACTTTAATAAATAGCGCAATAGGAAACCTTTCTTATACAGGGTGTCTGACCATGCAAATGTTGAATGAAATCATATTAGTTTTCCAAATTTCTGTTTCAAAATTTTCAGAAAAAATTCCCCGAATCTAACATTCGGATAACAAATCATTTAAAAGTCCTAGACAGCCAATAAAGTTAATTTTCTTGAAACTTTTTACATTTTTAAATTACTCAGATTTTAGGTCAGGACTGGCATAACTGCAGGGTCTCTCCTGCATGACCCTCCTAGCTGCGGCGAGACGGGTGGACACGAATGAGGAGGTGAACAGACGAGAATAAATAGCAACGAGAGGGATACATCGTTTCGATAAGAAGCGAAAGAGAAAACAAACAAAAAACAGGACAAAATGTGGAATACCGAGTGAGATGCGCCGGTGATAACCCCGAAGTCACCAAAATCCATTCCGCAAATTTTTCGGTCGCTGATAAAAAAGGCCCATAAAACGATCAGCCGGCCTAATGGAGTAAGCCGGAAGGCACATTAGCGAACCAGTTTTGCTTTTTCCCCTCTTAACGATGACACGGAGCCGTGGGCGCAGTTTTAATAACGACGTACGAAAGCGATACGACGGAATGGGGACGCCATCTTGCTTCCAGAAAAAAGGAACGAGAAAGATGGCGGCATCGGCGCGGCCAGCCGCGAGCCGACGGCTCAGCCGTCAGCCGAGAACAGATATTTCCAAAACAGCCGCGAGCCGACAGCTCAGCCGTCAGCCGAGAACAGATATTTCCAAACCACCCGCTAGCCGACAAGCTCAGCCGTCAGCCGATAACTGATATTTCCAAACCAGCCGCGAGCCGAAATTTTGCAATGTAGCAAATGTAAGGAAAGTAAAGCCCTCGATTTCATTGCTAACGTGTGATTCTTGAAATCTAGGTCAAAGCATTCAAAAGCATTTGATTTGAGTATAAAAATTATTAAAAATCGCCTGAGGGCCAACTAATCAAGTTCGCAATCAACTTCATAATATTATTACAACATTTGCAACCCATATATCCTAGAACCATGTAAGCTTCCGCTGTATAATGTCATGCCATTAAATTTTAATAAAAACTTATACGCACTAAGTGAAAACTGTAAAATGGATGATTACGCTATTCATCCTCTCGTAAACCCAAATCCTACATCTTACAATACCGTACATGCGAAACAATAACCTCGTTTACACCTGTTTTAAATTTGAAGTATTCTGCAGGAATGTTATTTCTATATGGGTAAATTGTAAATTTTGTTTGGACAATTTTTGTTTTTACAACTATTAATTCCCGTATACTTATTTAGTACATGTTTTTCAAGTACTTTTGAACATTTATAAAAAATTAATTCTCAATATTTTAGTACTTTTGTAAGAATTCATGCAGCTCATATAGTTGCACAACAGACACTTTGGGTCTAGATGGCTTTGCAATCGAGAAATTTGTGACGCATTTACCATTTAAAAGCAATGCAAAACAAAATTGCACCGGATGTAGCATGCATTGAGTGACATTTTCTTGTTTCCTGAACCTGTGTGAAACAAAAACGAGTCACACGAAAATGTTCAAAAACGCACAAATTAGTTATGGAGTCGGGTCAAGAGGTCACGTGACCCCGTCAGATTATCCATAATGACCATAACAGTACTTTCCCATCATGATGGAAAGCGTATGTCTGCGGGATAAACAATGAGCATTCTGTTTTGTCACGTGGTGAAGCCATCATCCCCCAACTGCACCCCGACAGTTGTTTGATTTTCAAGATGGCGGATGGGTGTGGCTCGGCGTTTCTGGTTCTAAAACACATTTTTTTGAATTGAAAAACAGAGCGTCGATGATTGAGCGATGATAGAAACAGAAGGGAAGAGAAGTTAATAACGTTTGACATCTGTTTTGTTTTTCATTTTGTTTTGTCTCCATAAAGCCCTCGCCACGGAGTCGCAAGATGGCGGAGGCCTGGCCGCCATTTTGTCTTGGTTCTTCTCGCCCCTTCGCCGTGCGTGTAAACACACTCGGTCTGAATTAGCGTTCCATCGTCTCTCTAAATTTAGATCTTTTATCTACTTGGGCCAATAAATCTGGCTGCGGTGGAATATCGACGAGCTCGTTAAGGTCTTAATGATTCCCCATTTTATTTGGCCACGATTTTATGCGCTGCTTAGATCAACGTCATTGTGTCCTGGATTTCCTAATTAACCCTTTTATGCATTAATAGCACGGGCGAGGAGGGGAAGTTGGCAGCACGGCGCAGGCGCACGGCCGATGGTGGAAGCGCCGTCAAATTGGAGATGAATAGAAAAGAGCAACGGAAGTCACGTGGAACCCAAGTAGCACACAGACGTTGAATAGACGTTGATTTTTGGTTTATACGTCTATTTTTCGTCTACAACTGGTT
>JAQFYZ010003091.1:0-14490 GCA_034695085.1 Cylindroiulus punctatus | reverse complement strand
CAGCCGACCCGGGGAGCGAACCCCAGATCTCCCGACCGCAGGCGGAGACGTTAACCAAATGACCAACCTGCTCGGTAGTCGCAACGGACAGGTGTGAATGAAACATATCTGCTGGAGCCCACGAATTTACTTAACTCGGGTAATGACAGAACACTCCAGGGACAACGTGCCACATTACCAGTTGTGCCATTCTGAAAGCAAGTGTTCCAACATCACAATGATGGTATCTTATCTGTCAAAAGTTGCCATTTTCAAGAGCACCCTTATTGTTACCGCCAGCATTTATCAGGCGCCGTTCCGTGACCGTGTCAAATTCATCACTATGGAGGAATAGATGGAAGTAATTTGGCGATTGCAGCGTTTCTTAAATGGGATTATCGGAATTATTCCATCACACGGAATCGTATTCCCGCGGGCTGGCGGGCCACGCCCATGGTTAATAATGCAGGGAAAGTGTTATGGTAATGCATTTCCTTTGATTATCAAATAGCCTCCCCGAGGTGGCGTTTTGAGAAAGCTGGCTGAAACAGTTCGCTTTGCACCAAACAACATGGCCGGTCCTCGGGGCGAATTAGGCGCCCCCAGGGACGTGTCTCAAGTCAGGTGAAAAACACACTCGCCGTTGTCAGCCAGCTAAAATTGGTCGTGTGCAATTGCCATTAAGCCGTAACAGTTAACTCCCTAATGATAGCCGCTATTGAAAAACAACGTTATGGGCCACGTCATAAAAGGCAGGATATGGAGTTGAGATGCGTCGCAAAGTGTGCCGTAAGTAGGTGATGGGCACATCCACATTAGGACGCCAGGACCGCACCCTCGTGTCTTCCATCAACAGTCAACTATAAAATGCCACGCTTGGCTCGGCCCGATATTCAATAAGTGATGATGGCGTAATTTGTTCTGCCATCTGCGGCCATGAATCTTTGCAGTAAAAGTAATTTGAACTGCACTGCATGTGCTTGGGAGCTAAATGGCATTTGAATCTGTGGGAACACATTGCCCTAACATGAAGACTACCATTTAAACTTCATGACATTTTACATTCGAATTAAAGGATCGTTACGTGCGCATACTCAATTAAGGGTGTAAGTGCCAAGATTTTACTGTAAGGAGAAGCTAAATATCAGATGATCACCAATATCATATTACATGCAATGCCATCTATTGTTGGGAATTGCAAGTTGAACAAATTGGCTATGGAACTGAGACTTTCAACCATCTATGGAACATACACCTGTACTAGTGATCACGTGATCATATATTGTACAAATTGTTCAAACACTTTACAAATGGATGAGCATACATTTGTTCATGAGCATACAATTGTAGAATGCAATTGAAATTCAATTCGTCAGTGATGTCAATTGAATGAATGAAGATAATTTTCAGTGACAGCACATTTGTGGAAATTTTAGCAGTTTATATGATAATAATTTGAGTGTTGACAATAATATGATAATAATAGAGGTGTTGACAATGCAATCTGATGATTAAGTTATTGACAGTGTTTGTAAGTTATCTTCGATGCTCAACTTGGTGATGCCGCTGTAGTTGTATTAAATCCCTATAAAGACCCAAGGGATGGGTCCCTCAGTTCATCCTTGTTCTTCTGATCTGTTTGGAATGAAGAAACTCGAAAGCTCTATTTTATTGGAATACTCAAAAGGGAACAGATGAGTGAATGCCCTGCGTCCTCGAGCTGGGGTTCATCAACACAAGATAGGGATTTTGTAGATCTTTTTCCAAAAAAGTGGACAGCAAAGTTTGTGTCCTAACAAAAGTACTACAGTTGAGCATGAAATGCTGGAATGTCCATCCGAAGGATAGCCTTGAAATGTTAGAGATTAAAATTTGTCAATGATGCCAATTGACTTCAAATATCAGCATTTATGAAGTTAAACATTTCAAGAGTTTGCCAACAAGCTCAACCTTGAGGAAACATTGTTATTAATTCATGTCATCGTTTAATTACTTATCGATCGGTCACATTGTGGCACCACGCATTGCAACAAGACCAATCTTGAGCAGATGCTCCTGCAAGTTACTATTCATACGTGAACGTTGCCAGGAAACGTGGGGTTGGGCAATCGTTCCGTTCAATGCAAATCATTAAAAAGTATCTTTGTTTTCGTACTTCACGGGACAATAGCTCGGCTGCATGTCGAACACTTTGGGAGGTCCTTTATCTTCTTCTTTTGGTGTAGGCAAACTGAGTTCCTGTTGTAGGAGACGTGCGGTGATGGGGAAATGCAATTTTGACAAATCCTTTCTTCCTCGTTTAAATAATGGCTTTTCCAAGATGCAAATGCAAATGTGTGTATGTGCACCGAGGTGAATTGGAAATAAAGTCAAATAATTGAACTGTTTGAAATGCCGTGCGTTCATCCCGATGAAGACGCCGAGGCCTATGCATTTAACTGGCATTAGCCAGGACTGACATTGATTGAAACGCTAAAGCCATTCCAATGATCTGAAAGCCTTAAATACCTCGGAGGAAAAGCAAAGCTACCGTGAAAGAAATTGAACAATTGTCAATCTAATATCTGGAATCGTTGAAATTTAGATAATGAGAAATCTGCTGGGGGAAGCAGCAAAAAACAGCGTGCTGCAGTGGGGAGTAATGATGTAAAGTGTTAGGAGGAAGCGATTTTGAAAGCCAGTTGAATGGATTTGCAATTGGCAACTCCCAATTTCCAACTGAGCCTTAATGGCAAACTTTGAGAACCAAACTTATAGGCAGAGTCCAAAAAGTTTCACACACTGTAAATCATGAAAGTACAAATGCAGTTTTTGTGGGGTGCAAATGTACAAATGTACATTTGCACCCCATTATAGGACTTGGGTACCTTTTCATTAAGAATTGACTCACATCCATGTCTGCTAATGATCTTTACCATGGAATGTATGCATTTGGTCATCAACTGTACCCTTGCGGTTTTTGCAAAAATAATCAAGAATTAGAAGAAAAAAAAAGAAATGCAAATGTAGCTCAGGTACATTTGCCATGGGCATATGTACCTTAAAGTGTGGAAAATTTTGTACAAATGACTATCATATATGTACCCAAAGGGAGTAAATGATTTTAATATTTGCACCTCAAGGTACAATAGGAACGGGTTCCCTTAAGGTTCAACATTTGTACTTTTTCCGTTTAGAGTGCAGGCACCCATATACAACGAGTTTATTGGAAGCAATTTCGTACATGTTTCGTCACAAAAATGAGTTACGTTTTTATATGATGTACATTATGAACCTGATGTTGCTTCACTTCACCAATAGAACGAGAAACTGTTTTCAACGTGGTATTGTAGTCCAAGGGCACAGACATTTGCCATGGCATTTGAATATTTTTCCAAACATTATTAAGGGTGACGCGCTTGCCAAACATATAGTTGATCAACTTGATCATTGGTACTCATCGGTGCGGTGTGCTCCTGACAGTGCGGCACATCATCATAGTCTGCCCCCGCTTTGCTGCTGCTCGGCAGTCCGCCTTCGGTCCTTTTCTCACTGCTGGCCACCCCCGCTTGTTGGCCCAGCGGTTGGTATTTGGATGAGTCACTCTTTAGTCCGAAAGGAAAGGCATTAGGGTTTGTAATTTGGATGCGTTGAGAGGATGGGCGTCTGCTTGTCTCCGCTCTTTTCTCTTTCTTGCAGGCCGCGGACCTCCACGATGCCTTTTAGCTCCTCAACCTCTTCCTTTTCGCATAGCGCGTGCGCTGCATTATGTTCTCCCCGCTCTCTCAGCCTGGCCGGGCCTCCCGTACTGGCCAACTTAAGGTCTTCCTTTGGAACTGGGGACTGTCCCCCCTCCTTTCCTCACTGCCCCCTTTGTTTCATTTTCTTGTTACTTTGTTATAAAGTTTATTGAAGGATTTTTATATATATATTGTTGCTTATCCTTTTTATCTTTTACACCCTGTGCTATTCTTTTTCTTGCATATTGCCATTTGTACGTCTGCGTCCTACGCTACCGTCCGGGCACCATTTTGCTTTTTAGGCACTGAGCCCCTCAAATCCACCCACACACATTGGTACCCAAATGGTGTGCAATTTTCCAGGAAAAAATTTCCACGCACAGCACCTTTCACTCGTGCATGGGTGATGCAAACTTGTCCTCCCAACAAGATTTGTTTGGGCCTGCGAAAGGCATTTGCTGATCTTCAGCTGCCAATTATGGAGGAATCAGAGAACGTGTCCACCAGGCAGAAGTGGCAATTGTAGCTGGAAGCCAAAAAAGCGAATTTGAGGGCCCTCCATGCATGCATGGCTGGCGCCAGAAAGATTGAGCATCCAAGTGTGGCTCGATTCGCCGGTTGCAAGCTTCAGCGCCCCAAAAAGGCACAAATGGGCACCGGAGCCGGTTTACGGGGAACGGCAACATTTGCATTTGCCGAGCTCGTCAATCGCTCCTGAAGTAGTCCACGGAGGTAGCGGATGCCGCCGCAACGTATTGAAAAGGTTATGATAAAAAAACCGAAAATCGTCGAGTGGTGGAGATGTCGTCTGGAAGTGGAGTGACAATCAACAGTTTTTCTTTGCCATGAAATCCCCTTCGAGCGTGTCAGACATCCGGAATTTGCATCTCATTTGCATGGTGAGCATGCGTTCCACGCGATGGTGGCGACCCCATTGTCTGACTCGAAAACGCCACCGAATTTGGAGCTGAATTGAACTGAACTGAAAGGGTAGGTTGCATTGTCCTGTAAGACACTGATTACTTTACTATTACACTGCTCTCCATTGACTACACTGCATTTTTGCTGCTTCAATGTCCACGGTCAATGCGGCACTGACGTTGGAGTTGTCATAGAATATCTCCTTACCAACACTGTTCTTCTGACATAGTCATTCAATCCCACTTCCCGGGCCTCCTAAACATTTCATTGAAAGAAAAGTGAACAAAACTTGCGATATCAGGGTTCATACTCAAATTTACAGTCATCTCCCTGACTTTCCTTGACCAACCCAAGTAAATTTACCTGACATAAAATTGTGTATTTATACATTGTTTTTTTAAACTTTTCACACGTATAATGAAAAATTACTCGAAAACTATATTAGATGGAATAATCGCATTTGTGTGGTTTGTCTATCATTCTCGGGAGGATAAACATTTGTAAGATGTTTTCAAGGTGCAGCAACTCACCTCCTCACAGCCAATAACCCTAACTTTAAAAAATTCAATGTAACCACATAGCATGTGACACCAGCCCATAAAATATCAGCCAATGGGCATGGGTTATGTGATTTCAGTGTGGACAAGAGGGGGGAAACTAGTACATTTTTGGAAATCTTTGGGGGAAAAAAGGGGGTTTGGTGGTTATTGCAGAATAAGCTGAGATCTTTTTGCATAGCAATATTGCGGATTTCTCTAATATTTCAGGTAGAGAAAAGGTGAAATAGACTATACAAACCGACTGATTTACCAGCAGACGTCATAGTTTTCCCTGACTTTCCAACAAAAACGTGATTTTTCCCTGACCATTTTGCCCTTTCCTGACTTTCCAGGTGCATATGAACCCTTAATATGTCCGTCATGTAAATATGGTCGTTATATCCGGTTCCGTAGCTATAACCGATTTTTGTACATGGGTTTAGATACAAAACCAAACTTTGAATGAACATTTCTACTGTATTCGGATTTAGCTGCCCCTTCGGTGAGGCAATCACTGCCAGCTTAAGTCACAGAGAATCCCATAATCGATGTTGAATCATCCAGAACAACTCATTATATTTCCAATTTGAAACACTATGTTCATTTATAGCTGTGCTGGTGTGATTAATGACACATCAACTCGACTGAAAAAGCAGATTTGAAATCAACTTTTCATAAGAAAACAATGTGTATGTATATTTATGAGGACTTGCATGTTTCCCATAATTGGACATACTACACTTGCTGTGCCGACCAAATGTGTATGAGACCAGCAACATTGTCATTACAGAAAAAAAAAACATACATTGTGTGTATGCCAAGTAATGATTTTACTATATCAGTTTATGTGGATGTATAATTTTGGGGACAACATATCCATGCCCGATGTGAGTCAGAATGCATGTCTTACTCAATTTTGCAAACAAATACAACAACTGGACATACGATATCTGTGCACTAAACCATCCACCCATGTCGCTGATCTCAGCTTGAAGACATCCACTTTGGTGCATTTCTCAGATAGTTTTTCGGAGCGTGGAAAATTATTCACCGAAGATATCGATTTGAATTTACGGCCACACGCGAAACTATGGATTATTGTGTTTACATTCGTCATTGATTTTTTTTGCGCCGCCTCGAATGTTCGTGGAAATAAAGACATCATCAAAATAAACGTATCTTTGGAGCGCGGTGTGACGTTGGTGGAAGCTGTTTCAACAAAAAAAGCCCACGAAAAATATTTTATATACCTTGCGATCGCTGGAGCAAAATCGACCTTTCAAAGAATACACTAACAAAAACCAACAACTTTGAAAACGCATTTCTGAGATGTTTCTTCCTTTAACAAAAACTACGACTTCAATTGACGTCATGCATCTGACGTCATCAATGGCATTGAAAATTTTACTCGACTAATCCTAGTCCACAAGTGCAAAAGTGCATGACAAATGATGGATTGTTGCCTACCCCTCTAAGATGATGATACAATACTTGGAAGTCCCCAATGTAAAACTCAAATTCACCACACTTTATGGTCAAATTACCCACTACTACATGCTTTCTGGTCAAATTGCCTTGAAAATACAGTCAAACCTCGGTATAACAAACTCGCTTATAACGAACAGTATTTGCAATCCCCAGCATATACAGAATATACAGAATTAATTTGTACTGCATAACTAATTGGATAAAACGAATTATCGGTTATAACAAACAGATTTTCGAGGTCCCATGCACTAAGGTTACAGAACATCAATCGAAAAACACTCGCTAAACCCATTTATCACCTCACAGAAGGTGCAGTCAAGATGTCATCAATCTGATGACAGACTTCCCGTTGCCAGACAGTCCCATTTTGCACAATCTTCAAAAAACATTATTTCAAACAACCTTTACTTGTAGGTTTGCAGGGTATTTAAGTGTCTGAATGAAATTTCGACTTTCTTCTCATGACACTTTTGGACACTTAGGAGAAATGTCGCGAAAGAAATAATAAACGATCTTCAATAACAGATTATTTTAAATAAATTACCACTGTGCCCTCAGAAAAGTTGTACAATACTGCACAAAAAAATGTTACGCAATTGTAAATACAACTTATTTTTAAAACTGTAATTTTTTCTGGCTACTGATATAACGAACTACGGTTATACCGAACAAAATTTCGTGGTCCCATGCAATTCGTTATAACGAGGTTCTACTGTAGTCAAATTTGACCAAAAAACGTTTAGTAAGTGCACAAGTGTGAAATACAACCCTAATAGGAGTTGAATTGATATACCCTACAGGTATTGGTCATGACTAAAATTAAACATGGCCCTTATTCAAATGAAATGGAGAAGTTCCTCACGCATATTTCCTGTAATATTATATAAACCACTCAGATGTATTTACTTTAGACATCAAATTCATTTTACAAATTTTGATATATTACGTTTATGACACGTCTTAAGTCCCCCAGGTATATGAACGCCCCAGTGACGAAATAATACAGGTTCTAGTCAAGTTTTCTACACATAGCAGCAATAAAAAATTCTTCAACCTTTGGCTAAGATCAACTAATTCACTCCAACTTGATAGAAACACAAGCTCGCACTATCTTAATAATCATGTTATTCCCTCTGGAAGATAGATGGCGAGGCACGTGACCTCCTTGCATCCTCAGACACCGTTCCGATAATGTAATTTGAAAGAGTGAATCACTAGCGATTCGGTGTCGCATATTTCATTGTCGAGTTGAAGGAAACGAGCTTTTTCTCAGCAAATGGAGAGCGAGGCCCATGCACTATCCAAATAAATCAGGGTGATTTTTTTCCGCGGATTTTCGAAATATATTCAATAATTCACATTTCAATTTCTGCACACCCTGCAACTCCATGTGTTGGGTATGGCCAGACCCTCCGGGCTGAGAAACTGCTCAAACTGGCGCTTTTTTACTGCTAATAGGGCCGTCGGATACATAATTTAAAAACAGAAAATCCAATCTAGGAGATTAAAGTGGCGAGGAACATTATCGCCGGTTGGCAATATGCCCCCCGCGAAGCTTTTTATGGGCGGACGAAAAATTCCATTGAAAGCAATTTCGCTAAGTATACATTGATTATAGAAATCTGGAAAATGGCTGTCACGGGCCATAAACGCAAAGCGGAAATCCCTTCCTGCAAGAATTGGCCAATTTAATGAGAGGCTCGTGATTAGCTCCAAGGGCCCGGTATAATTGATTTGGATGAAAAACAACACCTTGGGTGAATTTCCAAGAACAGTCTGGTGGGGAAGTGCCACATTTAAATAATGGTAATATTGGTAGTTTTCTGGTAAAATAGCTCGCTAACCCTTACATTTACATGTACTTATTATATATGTAAGCTTATATACAGTTTGTACTTTTATTGAGGTTACATAGAAGTGATAACAATTATTGAAACAAGCAGGGTTCAACTTGGAAACGAAATTTTTAAAACGTGATTCGGAACAATTTGAAAAAGTGAACATGATGTCTTTGCACTAAACCATCGATATGTAGCCATATCATATAAGGTGAAGCGCAGTTAAATTACCAGATTTATCCTAAATTTGCACAACGTTTCGGCAATTAAATGCATTATTCAGGTGCTAGCATTTGAGCATACCAATAAACCAAAATTAGTTTTGTACATTATCTGTGCCGTAAAACTGCTTTTTCCAATAATTTTGATGAGCGTGTAAATATCAGCTAATAATGATGTTAGATGAAGGGGGGAATTTCAATTGAAGAGACATTAAACTTATCATATTATCCTTGATGTGCCAGAAAATCCAGTTTGATTAACTCATTGATGATAACAAAATAATTCCGGGGGAAAAAACATCACCCTGCTGCTATCCTGCTTCAGAGTAATAATGGAAACTTAAGGCCCATTGAAAGTGCGGTGTGACTTTGGGGACACCCTGCATAAAATTTCCAGAAACAATTTCTTCTTTCCTAGTCAACATATGAACATAATTTTTTCGTTAAGATTAACAGGGACTTGTGTTTTTTGGGATGTGCTTATGACAACTTGGGGAAATGCATATGATATTAATCAAAACGATAATTCTATGTTTGACCTTTTATTTTGCTTTATGGACGATAGATGGCAGCACCTGCCATCTGAATGGGAATATGAGAGATTTACTGTCGTTGGCAAAATAAAGACTATCTGAAAAAATTCTAAAAACGATATGTCTGTTCATTTCATATAGCGCAGGAACTTACTGTCAATATAAACTTTGAATTAAAACATTTAGTGTCATTTGAAATTATCATATCGGAAAATTATCAAGATTCTATCGCAAAAAATCACTTTCAATGGGCCTTAAGCAGGTAAGAAACTGGAGCAAGGCAGCAGCAGGGCATATTCCGAAGCGCAGCCTCATTGCCCTGCCAATTTTACAGCGGTGTCTCAGTAATCGAGTAGAGTTCACCAGTTTGCAATTAGTTTCTCCCATCGTCCATTTTCATTTTCCTAGCGTCATGGGGGCATTGATATCTATGTCTGCAGGCCTCACCGTCCTCCGAGCATTTCTTCATCTCCTCCAGATTTCCAGCGTTGCATTTCCATCATCCAGGCAAGGAAATTACTTTCCATTTGCCAGAAACTTTCGTCGCCGGCTGAAAAGCTCTGGTTTCTCGGCAGGGAGCAGATTGGGCTCGCGTGTACAATGGCGGGGATATGAACAATTCTTGGGTTACTAATAACGTATTGTCAGAATGATGGAACGGAGGGGGGAGGGGGGGGCTGCTGGGTAGGCCATGCGTGAAAGTAGTGTTTCATGAAGAAACGTGTTTTCGAGTGAGTGCGCCCAATGCGATGCATCAATTGCCCATTCATTGGTGTCTACTGCATCAGCTGGAATTGATCGACATGGAATTTGCAAAATTAGTGCAAGATTTACCAGCGCCAATTGTAGTGTGTTTCTTAAACTACATCAGAGGGACGACATCAGTAATCCAAATGATGTTGGCAACTCCCACAGTTTTTTTACGATGCATCCCTCATGACCTGTGATTTAGAAATAGGACATGTATTCCACTTAATGGATTCTTAAAAAAACTTAGTAATGTAGAACCTCTTGAGGTGCTACACCGGGAACCTCTAGAGGTGCTACATCGGGGAACCTCTACAGGTTCCCCGATGTAGACTTTAAAACATCCAAAACTGATCTCAAAATGAAGAAATAGGTTCAAAACTTATCATGAAACATTTTAGACACTTGTTTTTTTAAGAGTGTACATTGTAGTATATAGGAAGTGTGCTATAAGTATAATAAGAGTGTAGAGTGGAAAAACACAGACAAGTAACCTAAATGAAAAAAAAAACATTATTCATGTTTTTTTTATAATTGGAAAAAAATAACACAAAACTAATCCAAGTTCGGAAAAACATATTGGTGAAAAACACGGAAAAGTAACCTAAATGAAAAAACACGAAACTAACCAAGGTTGGAAAAACCCATAAAACTAACCTAAGTATAGGAATAGAAGATTTCACATAGTGGAATGGTGGAATCACATGCATGATGAGTGACTTTTTTGCCCTTCCCATAATTATAATATTTATTTTGTTTTCTTCCTCTCCCTATCACATTCCTGCACCGGACCGCATGTAAGGGCCAACTTAAGGTGCCCCAGTGGAGCTTCATGCCCTATTGGGACTGGGGTCCGGCCCCAACCTGCCTCTCCTTCCCATGGCAAATGACGGTTTTGTCTCTTTTCCTTGCTATTTTGTTCTTTTGCCCCCTGATATTCTCTATTCTCCCATTCTCTTGCTGTTATCTCTATCACATTCTTCTCTTTGTCACTGTATGGCCGCCAATTTCGTTTTTTAGACATTGCACTCATTAAACACCAAAACCAACAGCAACAGCATCAATAACTGATGCTGGCATTAGGTACTTGGTGAAACAGAACAGAACGTTGCAAACTATGGCTTAATGACACATTAATTTGTAACAAGCCTGTATTTTCAAATGTGAACTTGTTGCCAGGTCGCCACATGCCAATGACATCTATTCCACTTCATCGTACACGTACATGTATATGCTAAATTTGACGTTATACATACCATGCGTTTAAAATTTTGCATGCTATGCAATGTACAATTGTTTTTTTTTACGATTTAAGAATTATGCTTTTTATTGAACATACGCATGTTCATGTACGTTGTTGCTGCCCCTGTACACGGGCAATCACTGCCAGTCTACGAGCTATTAGGAGAAAATCACCTTCGGGGTCAGTCGAAGCAGCTACAAGTTAACAATTTGAGATGAAGCATAACTATTCATATACAGTTGGCAATAGTACAATAGTAGCAAGTTGACCGTGAAAACTGCTGTTGCTGCTCGAATCTGGAAGGTGTATGATTTACCAAGCTGGAGCGAAATCATCATTCTGGCACGAAATAGTGCGTCATAATGACTCCGGTGCTCATTATGGTCTTCATTGCCCGACTCGGTGCTTTTATGTCGACTCGGGTTGTTTCCCTCCTCCATAAATATATATTAAACAAAACTGAGAGCGGATTTTTTTTCCACCGTGTTTTTCGGGGGGGACCTGGCTCTATTATAATCTCTGCGTGGGCCATTTCATTAATGTTCGCTAGTCGGCTCTATTATGTCTGCTAAAGCAACGTAAAATTAACGACGGTCTGCCTGCAGCTTTATGCTCTTGCGTGCGACAGAAAATAAATAAAAGCGTTTCTCTCATTTCCAAATGGACGTGCCGAGAGGCATCGAAAAGTTGCTTTTTTTTTCCCAACCCTGTTTTAATCGGAAATATAATGGCACGGCTGTCATACTGCAAATGCCACGGCCGTTTAATTGCCAATATTTTCTGCGGCATCGTTCTCGTCATTCCACATTTGGAGGCAAAAAACGTATGGGTTTACACCTACGCGGATCCGATCCGTTGAAGCAGCGAGCAGATGTACCTGTACTCGTGTTTGAAATCATCCATGAGCACTACAAATAAGATTGCAATGTTTGAAGTTGCAAAACCGAAGCAATGTGCTGGGGAGGACTGGTTCAAAAAACTGTACTTGTAGTAGTATGGAGTGCTACTTTGACAACACAAATACTGTTATGTTGTGTGTTTCGCAAAAATATTGTCTCCACTAGATTATTGATCGGATGATATTCAGTGTATTTAATCGGATTGTGTTGCGGTTTAAGGCCCATTGAAAGTGATTTTTTGCAATTTAATTTTGGACAGATATGATAATTTCATACGAAACTAATGTTTTAATTCAACGTTTTTATTGATAGTAAGTTCCTGCGCTATATAAAATGCAATTATTTCGTTTTTAGAATTTTTCCGGATATTCTTTATTTTGCCAACGACAGTAAATCGCTTGTATTCCCATTCAGATGGCAGGTGCTGCCATCTATCGCCCATAAAGCAAAATAAGAGGTCAAGCATAGAATTATCGTTTTTATTAGTATCATATACGTTTTTTCATAAGGTGTCAAAGAGCACATCCCAAAAAACGCAAGTCCCTGTCAATGTTTACAAAAAAATTATTTTAATATGTTGATCAGGAAAGGAGAAATTGTATTTGGTAATTTTATGCAGGGTGTCTCCAAAGTCAATATGCACTTTCAATGAGCCTTAAGGTTGAGGAATGCGCCCTATTCCACGAAAGAATGGACATGTACTTGTGGTGATATGGAGTGCTGTTTTTCAATAAAAACATGGTGTATTTCACAAAAGAAATGTCTGCACTAGAATAGTATTGATCATACCTTAGTGTGCAGGTTGCAAGGACATGTATATTCAATCGAATTACAAGTGTTGTTTTTCACAACGAGCATGATTTCATATCAAGTTACAGCAAGTAAAATCATAAGAAATTTGTTTGATCGATTTTTATCGATTTTGTTATTTGTTGATTTTGGTTGCACTGGGTGAGCCTATTGTTACCCTATTTACATATTGCATGTACATACATGTAGTTAAGTTACAAGTTCGGGCTTCTGTTGAACACAGAATCAATCATTGTTCTGGTGCCAACCAATGTCATAGGTGAAAGTTAATCTGTCGATTGGTGGTACATCATCCACAAACCCATATTTTACACATGAATATGGCTTCCAATACGGATTTCTCAAATACAAAGGCGGTCATAATTATCGACTAGTGGGAAATTTGATGACTGTCGATGTTTATCTTTGTCATAACAGTAATTGGCAAAGGAGACAAGCGGTTGCCCTTACAGCCAGAAAATGTATTTTGACAGGGTCCCAATTATCATTAGCTGGCAAGGTTATGCTTCCCAGAAACGTGGGTTAAGTGCCACAAATTCCTTTATTTTGATTCCATAACACTCGGTGCATTCTGAATCTCAGGTTGGTGCAACTCGAATTAAGGTGCAGTTTTGGTCCATAGTGTGAAAGAAATTTGCAATGTGGGAGTGATTATTAAGTGTCAAATTATGCACTGAAATGCACCGGCATTATCGCGCTGCATTTGATAGCAGGGCCATTAATATTGTGCATTGTGCCATGAAAAGATGCTCATCAGCTATTAATTGAGTGTTCCATTGTGAAGATAAATGGCGCATTCCTAGCCATCTGTGTTTCCAGCAATGGCCACGCATTTAATTCCACAAAATAATGGATGGTCTACATTTCCATTATTCCATCTCCGGGGCAATTAAAGGCACTCAGGGGCCGCTAATGCAGACCAACTCAATGACAGGACATAAACAATTCAATTTGCCATAATCAGCACTAATAACTTTCTGCTTTCGCATTTTTCCTCGTTGCAAATGCGATTGAAGGTAATTGGTGAGTAACGAGGCTGGTGTAATTCGCCTGTTCCGATAGTTAGCGTAAAAATCCCTGTCTTGGAAATTCAATTTGCATATATTCCGTCGGAGGGAAGTGTGCACTTAATGTCCCGGTTCCTCGGAATTGATCCGCCATCTCCTTGGAACGTTGTCAAACTCGTTTAGACGCTATCTAGTGACTGGCAGTACTTAGTCCGAATGCCAAATCAGCCTGAATGGCATTGGCTTGTTGAGCTGTTTGAGAATAGTTTTGCACTTTAGCAGATGTAAAGTCTTGGGTTTAAGAGCCTGTAACTGGTTGGGTTGATGACCGAGGTTAGAACATGCTTGTCTGCTAAATATATGCAACCGGCCCATTGAAAGTGCGTTGTGACTTTAGGGACACCCTGCATAAAATTTCCGGAAACAATTTCTCCTTTCCTAATCAACATATGAAAAAAATTTTTTTGTTAACATTAACAGGGACTTGCGTTTTTTGGGATGTGCTCTTGACAACTTGTGGAAATGTATATGATATTAATAAAAACG
>JAQFYZ010003090.1:0-14494 GCA_034695085.1 Cylindroiulus punctatus | reverse complement strand
AATAGAATTCTGTGGGAATTCTAGCGGAATTCAAAGGCTGTGTACACAGGAATTCAAGAGTGGTTGCCCCCTCGAAGCTGGTAGTAATCTCAGGTTTAATCACATCTCAGCAATAAAGGCCTGGGATTACCAGGCACTTAAAATTCACGCCAGACATTAGCATATCTTGATTGCGAAATATTTTGCTCGTTCATTTGCTTCATAAGGGTTATTTCCATAATTGGAACTAACTGTAAGAGTTTGTGAACTCATCAACTTTTGGTACACCGTGCGTCTGGCTAGGCCTACAACGTACGCAGTACATGTACTCGAATCCGGAATAAGGGACTAGTTAAGAATAGAAGGTAATGCACTTGAATGGGATTAACCCTAACTTTTCTGCGTTTGTAGTTGGCGTTAAGGGCACAATGCCAATCCCCGATAAATGCGAGGTTTCCAACCTTGGATCGAGTTCTGTGTAGTTACTCCTTTAGTTTCGGTCAAAAACCACCTGGCTCAATTTATTTTTATAAGCCACAAATACTTTCGAGTTCGAAAATAGGTGCGCAGCATTGCCCTCCACTATTTCAGTTGTTGGAATCAATACTGTGCGTCTGCACAAGGTGATACCATTTGGACATGGCTGCATGGTGGCTAATTATAGCAACCTGATGGCTATGCTAATGACCCGCCAATGATGAGCTCCAATTAGCTGATATTAGATGCATTTTTGCCTGTTTATACTATAATAGTGCATTAAATGGGTCTTTGGGTCGTCTGGGTGTGTTTTGCGTGCCACGTTGAATGCAGCTGGGTGAGCCTAGATCCGGATCCTACCAAACAGTTATGTATTAACATGTGCTGGAACTTAAACGTGGCGTTTCGGAAAAACATACAGTTCATCTCTTAAAACGAAGATGCGTGTTGGGTGTTGGTTTTTAGGGGGACACACATTTACATGTAGCTGTTTATATTTTGATAAAAATCAGTGAAAACAAAGGGGATTTCCTTTGTTTTCCTGCCATGGAGTGCCTAGACTTATTCATTACTTTCTGGAAAGTCAAGGAAATCCGCTTGAATATTAGGATCGGAACCCGACCTGTATTATGTCTATTGTCAACACAATTTGAAAAGTTATGTTTTTGTCGAAGATAACATAACATTCCATGCATTACATGAACCACAAGTTATAGCATTTGATCAAACCTTTCAAAATTCCAATAATGTTCAATTAAAACCTTTATTAAAAATCATTCTTAAAGAAATAGGTTATTCGTTTCACAAAGAAGTTGGAACCAACTGTAGCGCATTTGCGGCTTTCAAATGCCAAATTTTCACCTATTATGTATGCAAACGACAAGGGGTGCTAGATTTTGGCACCTAATCTTAACACCTCCCTTCTGCTTTGCTCATATCATAGCACATTGGCATCCAGCTGAGATCATGCTTACCACATCTCCCACAGATGGCGGTGAAGGTCGCCGCTGCTGCTGGCCTGGAGCAACAGATGGATGACACAAAAGTTGAATTCTGTTTACTTTCATTGAATTTATTTAGTGATGCTTACGGTCAAACTGCTCTCCTTCAAACCTTTTCAAAAGATGCATGCGCTTATTATAGATGGCGTCCGCATGACCAAACGGTCCTGTACCAAGAGGTTCTTCACCCCCTAAAATCTCAATATGTCAAAGCTTCAGGTCTTTGACTGCAGGGCCTGTTTTGCATATGCATATGTTTTTGTCCCCGGATCCAAATATGGAACCAATTTGTTCCGTTTTTATCGGATTTTGTTTTTCAGGACCAAAACAGACCCAGGTTGTTGTCAACCTTCTTGGCTGCTGGGCTGAGGTTGAATGCCACGCAGTGCTGTCAAACTCGTGTCACTTGATTCATTCGGGGAGTTTTTAGGCGAAAAAGCCCACCGGTGCGTTACCGAACCGGTGCCAAATGCACTTCTAGGAATAGTCGCGCTAAACAAGGGGCACATCCTGTTAATATGCAGTTTTCGGAAGCAAAAACGCGCCATTTTGGACGGAATTTTGGCACATCAGGACGAATTTGGGCTGCTAATTGATGACTGCTTTCCGTGGAATCAACGGGGAGGGCGGATCTTGCATTAATTGTTTCGGCGTATTACTACTTTTATGTCCTAAGATAGGATCAGCCCTTTGGAATGCGCGACGTTTTGGCAGGCTAATTGGGTTCTGGGATTTATGCGGGGATCGCAGACTTTTCGTCGGATTCTGAGGTTTTGACCTGCGTCGATTGCCTGCACATGTGCTGGGAACTTATTTATGAACTGACTCGTGGCCTGTCTCAGTCGCCAGCTTCGCAATTTCCATCAAGAGACGCAAGAGGGCGCCATCGAGTGTAACAATCATCCAGAAATCCCCCTCCAGTAACACGACTGATAACAAAGACTGCGCTGTTGCCCAAGCTAACCAACCCTGCCCAAACCCAACCTTAACTAGCCTAAATTAACATGAAAACATGAGCGTCAATTAGCTGCCCCAACATTAGGGCAATCACTGCCAACCTTCGAGCTATGAAAGACAGCCCTCCATAAAGGCAGTCTATTGCGGCAAACTTGTAGCCCTTTTAATTCCTTTTGCAGCACTTCACATGCATGTATATTTTTATTTATTCTACTTATATGGAGTAGGGTTGAATGTAAGGAAAATGTATTTTTACAGCAGCAAATATGCCTGTATTTTCCTGGAAAAGTTGGTTGAAATCGCATGAGGGACCCATTTCGCCTTAGGGCTCGTAGGGACAGTGATTGGATGACGGTTAAAGGGCAGCTAAATCAGAAATAAGTTTTAGGTCAGTTTAGGTTAGATTAGAAGATGCAAAACAACAAAAACTAGGGTAGTAGTATTTTGGTTTTAACATATACAGGTGGATATTTTATGCATATACGTCTGGGAAATGTTTCGGTAAGTTTTAGTACGATCTATGAATTCAGGGACTAAAACTATCAATCAATAAAACACAAGCAAACTATTGGTACGGCATTTCAGGTTTTTTTAATATATCCGTCTTACAGCAAATTATGCTGTCTGTTGGTCTACCGCCCCATAAGAGCAACCAAAAATGGTGGATTGAACGCCATTTTGAATGCAGAAGCGGGAAAGCAGTTGCGTTCAAATATTTAACGTTCATTGCATGGTTAATTGTACTCCCAGTAATTCATGAATTAATTTACTTCCAAAATGTTGCTTGATGATTTATAAAGTTGAGTGGATATATCTTTGATGCATTTTTATGTTAACTTTACAAAACTGTTACATTCTACGGCCTCTTAAAACATTGTTGCCACATCGTAATCAGTGTTTTAATAACGTTTCGCAAGGTTTAATGACGCTTTAATGTCAGACGAGGCCCCCCTGTTGCTGGGAGGAAATTTATTGCGAATTTGCCACACGCGACACCCTGTAAGATCTGAACCGAACACGAGATTTACGATTCAGTTATATCTAGGTGCGACAAAAAGACATGAATATGTAGAGGCATGTGATATTTATGGCGTCTTAATCAAGACACGAGCACCTAGCATAAGCTATTCCAGCCATTAAAACTGTTAAGAACGGGGTGTCAAAAGGTGATAAGTGACGCCAATTGGAACGTGGGCGGACATATTAATTGGCGTTTCATTAAAAAGCACTTTGCAGCGACTAAGAATAGATTTTACTAAGGTGCGATTTTTAATTTTCGATCTTGAAGATTTATGGCTGCTTGACCGAGCTTAAATTTATTGTTGTCACATGACGAGCTCTTCGTACTTTTCCGACGGATGTACGTCACTCCGAGACAGTGTTGGCGTCTTTTTATGGAACTTTTATTTTACTGCATTTGTTTAATGCCTCCAAGGTGATACATGTATATTTAATGAAAAATGACTGACGCTAATGCTGTGATGGCTTCCGAATATCAGCAGTTAATTTAGTACACTTATGTTAACAGAGTCATTTGTGTAAACCTGTTTACCTTACCTTACTTAACTTGAGTATACTTAATTTATTTGGGATTCGCCATGGATGTGGCTTGATTTAAATAATCTCAAGTGTCTATCGTTCATATTAAAAGGCATGTAAAAGAAATGAAGTTAACATAATAATGGAAGATTTACTTTTGATTTATTGTTACCTACCAATTTCCTGTCCTTAAATGCTATCTAAATACAGAATTGACCTCCAGTGCATTTCTATGATTGGTTGGATCATTTGGTTTTTATCAGACAGGTGTTTGATTCCATCTGCTGAATACATGTAGCTACCAAATGTATCATGCCATCCAAAATATATAAAAATGTTCGATTATGATGTCATCTTGGGGTGGTTGCTGGATGATGACAGGGAATAAAGGGTGGGACATGGGTCAACCACCCAGTTTTTAAAAAAAAAAAAAAATATTTGCTTCTGTGTTATTTATACGTACTTTTGTGTAGCTAGAATCCGTACCTCATGGAGGTCACTGTAAAGTCATGAAATTTAACATAAATCCAGCAGACATTTTACATAGTACTGAGTACCTCCTCCTGAGTACCGGAACACCGACACTTCTATGGGGGATGCGGATTTTTTAGTGGACGATGCCAAGTACAAGAGTGTGAATGGGTGTTGAAAACAAGCTTCATTTAAAATTCATTGTGGAAGTGTCGAGTACTCTTTAACGAGGGACGTCAACAGCTTTCCATGGTACTTGAATAGAATAAATGGTGCTGGCAGCGCCCTCGCAGACTTATTTTTAATTCGGATACAGTCTGTATAATCGAGTGAAATGTGCCAAAATGACCTAAGGAAGCGTGCCAAGACGCCACCCTCCTTCGTTTTGATTACAGCCTGTAGCAAAAGCGCAACTTCCCGTTGAAATTCTGAAAATCAACGCATGTATAAATTGCTACAGGTTTTCCCGTTCTGAACCATGACTGCAGGCCGTTCTACGAAATGGAGATGGACACAGCTTACCTGCTGGGCAAAAGAAATTCAAAATTTATGCACACTCCAAATTTCTTGAAATCCATATTTTATTTCCTTTGCTGAATGCTTGCTGTATCTTATTGTAGAAAAGCGAAGATAAACCACGCCCCAAGGTCCGCGCCCTGCTTTCATATGAAACAGATGATGCTGGGTGTTTTGAAACATGTCACACCCTGGTAACAGACTTTGTGGCAAATCATGTAGGCCCACGTGAAAGTGATGTGTTGCACGTTTAGTTAACTCAACCATGCTTGAGTATACTTAACTGATTTGGGATTCGCCATGGGGTGGCTTGATTCGAGACACCTCAAACCGAACTGGTTTAAATTGGCTGCCAATAGCACATAAACAGGCTTAGGCGACCACGTGATTTACTGTTTACTGTGTTTGCTGTAAATCTAAAAACCAGATGGCGAAGCTCCTTCAACCGGCAAAATCAGGAGTCATAACTGCAATGGTACATGTATCATTCTGTCAAATTTTTGACGAGCATCCTTATTGTCGATGTCGCTGGTGAAGGTTTGTAATGTTCGATGTCGTGACATACTTGCTGGACTTGATGCCGAGTACGGGCATCCCTAGTAACGGTTTCGGGAAGGTATTTCCCCTCGATCAGATTGATCACGAGGTTAAGATAAAGCAGGGATATTCCCACAACTCTTTGCTGTTCCATTGTGGACATTGCTGTTATCCACGAATCAATCTGTAACCCTTGCTGTCAATTTAATCGGCGCAAACGCTCGTATTGTCTGTCGATTGTTGTTTGTTTATCAATCCGATGTCGCCTACTTCTTCGAACAACGGACAGGAAAACAAACTTAATCGCAGTTTTTAATCTGGGATGGGCCGGTATCAGTGATTCAGCACAGAAAATGAGGTGCGACGTTATTTGCCAGCTTTCAGCGTGAATTCCGTGACACCCCTTGCACATGAAATAATTAATTTTACCTGTAACTGCAGGAATTGGGAAAATAAGTTTCTAAAATGTTGCATTACAACCAATCAGAACAAGTACTGTTAGTTGTTAGTAGTGTACATGTACAGCATGTGGCAGATTACTTGACATCAATAACATCTTGACAGAACTTCGTACATCAGTCATGAAATTAACACTATGGTCCGGGAATTTTTACCTCTGATTAATTTTTTTTACATTTATAGACAGTCAAGATTATCATCGAAGGACTTTCATTTCATTGATTGTTACCTACCAATGTAATGTCCTTTGATGCCACCTAAGAGCATGTAAAGTTGCCTCCCTGGAATGGGCATGACCGCTATTGTTTGGTTGGTTTGTTTTTATGGTATCATATGATATCATCTGAATACCATTAAATTTTATTTTTGTATTTTTAGTCCATCGTTATTGCTCTTGATACATACAGTGTATTTAGTTTAATTCAAAAATTACACTTTTAACAGTATGTCAACACTTGAGGGAGGGAAAATTTGATAACTGCATGCAGATTATAGTTCATGTTACTAAAAGATTTGTTTTATTTAAATTTATGCGGCATTTATTTAATCATTAAAAAGTCATTGAAAGGCATGTAAAAGTAACATCAAAAAGCACATAAAGCACTTGTTCTTAAATACATGTAGCTCTTTGAAATGTGACAAAACCATATTCTGAAAGGCATGTAACTTTTTAACACTTAATACCGAATATGGTAGCTACCATAAAACACAGTAACACAGGATCATAACCAACATGATCGTAGTAATTACAGTAGCTATCATCTCAGTTGTACATGTTACATGTTTATCAGCCAATGATGATCAAACCGCAACTGAAGCACTACCATGTGGGGGCACATTGTGGGCATTCCCTTGATACCCCTCGGTGCAATCTGACCGCTCTTATGGGCAAGTTGTTTTTCTACAAAAATAGATGGTAATCTAAAACGCATTTCAGTAGCAAACATGGTTAAGTGGCGAAATTTTGCAAGAAATCGATCTGTTGCCAGCCTTTCATGCAACTTCTGCCCTTATGAGTAAGACATGGCGGCTACAGGAAAGAAATTGTGAAGATAATCTGAAATAGAAGAAAGTTGGCCTCGGGCAACGTGATAGGCGATTTATCTCCTTTAACATGTCCATGTCATCTCAATGTGACGCGAGTTGATTTTTTATCAAAAACATACATAGCGGCTCGTAGACTCAAGACAAGATTTGCCTGTCAGATGCGTTGACGAATCAACCTGAATCCACTTTCCCAACATTTTCCCTTCCATCTCTCAACGCCTGAATCGTCCTTTGCCACTATCACATGATCAACGTAATTTAGCCTTTTTACCAAAATAGTTTTAGTACTGCAGCTCGTGACACTTCCGGCAGTTTCCGGATCAACATCAAGTAGCGAGTTGTGCAGAATGCCTCATAGATGGCGCTGGGATTTTTTAATTTTAAACTGACTGCATGAAAGCTGTGAATCTGAAAGTAGCATGCTTGTATAATTCCCTTACATGAATGTCTGAATGAGACAGAAGTAACGAAGCTTCAATAAGTAAAATTTGCATCCTCATGCACCCTTGGTATTTTGGCAGCAGGTCACTAGGGCTGCGGCACCAATTACGTCAGAGTGACGTCATTGGCGAATTTATTAATCACACGAACGTCATACTGAGCGGGGTAAAACGTGTTTATGAACTTTTGAGTACATGTTGCCATCTAAACTCATCACAGTCATGCTGGCTGCCAGCACCGCTATATGCAAGCTAATTTGGGGTTTCAGGATATTGGCAGTCTTTCATGTTGAATTCTGTGTTTGGGGGTTTGAATTCTGGGCGATTCTCAACGATGGTACTGTATGTGCATGTGTCACGTGTGTGTGCGACCGAAATGGCGTCATTTACCACTGGGTGCATGTCCTTTTAACTTGTACATGTATGCTTCACAATAAATGCTGCAGGATGACACTTTCGAACATTTTTACCTACCAAAATTTATTTTTGTGTATTTCTTTTTTTTGCGACGTATAGTCATTGAGGTTGGAATGGGCTTTATACTGAATACTCTGTAGTTAACCAGCTTGTAAAGCAGGGTATTTGTGTTATTGCAACATGTTTTGGTTGACTGGTTAGTGTCAATCTTGGTCAACCAGAACAGGACATCCCTCTAAGATTCACTTCAACTTAAGCGATGACAAAGCAATTAAGGGCTAGTTAAATTTAGATCTATCCTTTCTAAATAAACGATGGAACATCCTGAATTTGTTAGTTTAAAATAATGCACTTATTGATTTCAGTTGATTTCAACACTCCTCACAAGATTGAGTTTGTTTTACGACTTTCCTAGATGCACATGTACTGTTAATATCATTTGGATGCGAATATTAAGTGGAACTGTGTTTGTCATGGAAAACTTCAAGAGGGTAATGCAAAAACCTGGAAATGCAGTAAATTTCTTTTTATTAAGTACACAAATTGTGTATTTTTTTAAAAATATTTTTGCAAGATGTGAATGCAGCGTCCAATTGCAGTTTTCAAATCTGCTTTTGAATTGCATGCATTGCCAAGTAGGAGGTACTGTACCAACAATGGCGAAATGAAATGGAATCAGCGCTTTTAACGTGGTTGAATGTTTCCCACTTGTGTTGTTTCTTTTTTCTTGTCTTAAAAAAATTAATGCATCTCTTGGACACACCTGGAACGTTAAGGAAATATGGACAACCTAGAAAACAATTTTTTTTAGAATTCGATGATTCCACATTGCAGACATGATTATGCGTTGAGAAGTATTTCCATTACTGTATTTTATCCTGGAGTAGGACGTCCAAGAAGAGGGTGGATCAGAAATCGTCTATTGCTTTGGAAAATTCATGTGTTGTTTCTTTATCTTTGCGAGCCTGGGAAAAAAACACTCGCATGACTAACCCAGGGCTCGAGCCTGGTAATGCACGGCTATTGAATGTCGGTACAATACTGTTTGATTTCCGCATTTGCGTTGACCATTTGGAGGTCGAGCTGTTTTTTCCCAGGGTTTCCTGTAACTTCGAATGCGCATTTTGTGACGTCATGGCCGACTCGTTTAGCGTGCTGCGTAGCAATCTCGACCGTGCCATCGAGCCCTCACCCCCAGTGATGAAACACGATTATGCTGCTATCAAAGTCGATTGCCTTTGAGCGTAGGATCCAAACGCTGTGGATTCTTTATTCAATGCTATTCCTGGAGTCCGGGGAAATGGAGCTCGTAGAAATACGAAGAGTTGGTTTGTTTACTAGCGCAGTTGCACCTAGCTTTTGTTGACGGAAGTACGGGAAGGCCGCTTCAAACTGGCTGAGATGCTTGTTTTCCAGAGTCCACGTGCCTGCGACAGGTTGTGATGAATGCTCAGGCAAGTTGTTGACAACATGGCCGACCTCACGTGACGCGAATGCACCGAAAGTGCGTGGACGTCCATGCCATCGA
This sequence comes from Cylindroiulus punctatus, assembly GCA_034695085.1. Taxonomy (NCBI): domain Eukaryota; kingdom Metazoa; phylum Arthropoda; class Diplopoda; order Julida; family Julidae; genus Cylindroiulus; species Cylindroiulus punctatus. The sequence continues at coordinate 5,126 of JAQFYZ010003090.1, read as the reverse complement.
CAAATCGGTGACCCAGCCCTCTGACACGTGACATTCACCAACAGTCGCCAGAATCAAGTTCTGAGGCATTTTCGCCTGGGTGGCTTTGGGCCAGTGCCAAGATGACCGAATACGGAAGCATGATTCAGGTTGACGATGTTGGTGTCCACCCAAATGATGTGTGTAAATTGCAAAAATATCACATGATTCTAGAAAACCAGGCATTGCATCTTGCATGACAGAACATCTCTCTTCTCCATCCATGCTCTATCAAAACATCACCAGAATCACATCTTCTAACCAACATTCCAATTCATTTTAAAAGAACTCCATTTCATCTTTTAACGCACCCCTACTCGTTCAAAATGGTGCTCATCCTGTACTTTTTTACTCCATCAACTATTTGTCCTCTTGGACCCAAGGCAGTAACTGTCATGGTGGTACCTACATGTACACTGTATCTCGCCTTGCCAGGGACAGTTGAAGACCTCTAATTTGATACCTCACAGGACAGCACATGTCCTGAAAGCGCGATGTATTCTTGTTGGTGTTGGTAACTGACTGTAGTACTGGTACTGAGTTGAATTGAAGATTGGGACATGTGCAGTGCATGGACAGGAATACAACAAACATATTTTTTGGTTGAATACTAGTGTTAATTCATTGTCATCCGTGTGGTGCGCAGTTTGTTGTTGCAAGTACATGTATTTCTGCCCATTGGATGTGTGCCAGAAATGGCCTGATAAATTCGTGGGAATTTCGGAGTATTGAACACAATCGTATTATAGCCATTATGCTGGTTTTTTTTTTCTATTTTTGTTTGATGTTAAAATAACTTGGCGACAAAGAAGCAGGTTTCGATCTCCTAGACCAGTAAAACATGGAATTGTCAGGGAATTTAAATTTACTTGAAAAAATCGGAAAAGCCAGCAAATACAATCATTTTGCAGAGTAACACAAAAATGTGGAGATGTGCAAGCAATTATGTGGAAGAAGTTAATGATAGTTGTCTATCAAGAAAAAAAGCAATTAGCTGTTTCCTTATGAAAATTTGTGTTCTATATTTGTGCTGCAACATTTATTACATTGGCGGTTTGACCAGAGATTTAAAACAAGAAAAGTCAGCAAAAGTCGAAATTGTCATATTTAAGAATGAGAAATGTTTTCGTGAATGTGGAATACGAGCGTAGTTTCACTTACAGCTGTTATGGTTTGATTGGTTTCCGCCTATTGAAAGTATAATTCCAGAATGACTGAAACCCGTTCAGCATTATTGCTCTTAGTAATAAAGGTTAAAAATAAGCTTAACTGCTGTAAATTTACTCATCTAAGTAATGAAGTTGGGGAAAATCCATTTTCCTTTTGACAATTAAACCGCCATTTTTGCTGGATGTGCCACAACCCCTATTGCTGCAATTACCAGCTTGTTTAATTCCCTGTTTAAGCTGACGCGGCTCAGTGAATTTTATCATTACGTCAATAAACATTGAAGTTTGTGTCGAATTAGATTAAATCCGTAAACGAAGTGTAAAATTTATAACGGTGGCATTACGCAGCACTTTTATCGAATAATCCTTGCACGCCTAAGCTTTTCCAGAACCGTATTGTTTACATTTGTCAATGGAAATATCTGTCCTTCCTGATAGGTATAAAATGATATGTCTTCTGTTTACTCGTAAAAAGTATAGTTGCAATAAAACTGATCCAATATTGTATATGACATGGTGACAGGTATAAATCCATTTAACGTTCCAAACAACATGGCAACAATATACCAAATTAGGACTGGCGAAAACACCTTGCTCTAAAATGTGGTTGCATTGGAAACGTTATGGACTTGAAATCTGTCGCCATTTTTGTTATTTGACCTCGTTCACCAAATGTATCATAATAGATGGCGCTGGGATTTTGACAGGGCGCGTTGTATCTGAAGATGTGACAAACATGTTTTATTTATGTTTCATGTGGCACAATGCAGTCTGGTGTTTTCCCTATTTCCTCGTTGCTCTTGGCCTCTGATTGGATGTTGTCTAACTTTTCCTGAATCATTTTTCCCAGTATTGTTTTATAAATCTCCCCATAGAGCAGTATCCGCCCAGTTCTAAACTTGCGAGGCTTTTTAAGTCCATGGTTTGGGAAAGTGATTAGATATGGTGTGATATATTACACGTTAGTACATTTAATACATTTTGGCATGCGACTTGTCTAGTTGGAACGAGTGCGACAAGAGGACACTTGAGCCAATTCACCAATTCTTCGATACAATCTGGCCGGGCTGCGATTTTCCTGATCTTTGTTTTCCTCTATTGTCGTATTTGGAACAATTGCCCAGTTTTAAATGAAAACCATAGTGTGGACTTTAATGATAATAGTCATAAATATACGCTTTGCAACCTTGGAAGATCTTTGGCTTGCTAATTACTTCCTCAAGAGAGCAAGTGGTTCTGGGCCTTGCAACTTTGATGTGAGCACGATAGTACCTCAGCCTATGAATTTTGTAGTATTTACTCGCAAATTCGGCATATGAAAGCTATTAAATGATGCTACTCGACCGAAGCGCCATCTAGTGCATTTTATGGGCTGGCTCATGTGGCGTTATTCTGTTTGTTATCAAACAACTCCTGGTGGGAAAGCTAATAGAACTGAAACTATTGACGTTTTATAATGTTCAGGGTTGAAGTCATGGACAATTTTTGAAATGAAATACAGGTCTTGGAAGTCGTGAAGTTAACGATATCATATAATTTCGCCTTTGGTTCAGCTTTTGGACATTTTGGGACAGTTAAAATGTCAAAAATACAGGTATTAAAAAAAAAATTAGACACGGAAAAGTCATTGAGACCTCCCTATATTGCATGGGAAGGTTACACCAGAGGCTCTGTTGCTGCTGCATAGTTCTGTATGTCACCAGAGGCGCCACTGGTTAATCTCCAGCCCAGTTGGTGAATTGGTAAAAGTAAGCTCATGGTCATATTTGAGAAAAAATGAGGAGTGTAAGAGTTGATGAATCTGAGGGATATCCGTGATAAGTTGAGGATTTCAAGTTTTTACCCAGTTTATATTGCATGTACATGTACATGTACACGACATGATAACCTCACAGCTTCGCATATCGCTATGAAATAGGATCCTGGGCCACATTTCATAAAAAGTGAACAGTGCGAAGAGTTGATTAATCTGAGGTGAAAGGTTGAAAGGTTTTCAACTTTTCCTAAATGTGATTTTCCAAACGTCAACTCTTCACAGCTAATCCTCAGATGCGTCAACTCACCTCACCAATCATTTTTGATGAAATACATGTAAGGTGCAGACCAAAAGGTATTGAGAACTTGATTTTTACCACCGAGTTTTGATTTCGGTTTGTAAGTTGAAAAACATTAGGCACACCATTTGTCTAAATGCTTCTGCTCGTTTCCACTCCACATTTTTCTTTGTTTTAATGACTCATCTCACGCATGAAGTGTAACACGTACATGTAGGTGGCGTTGATTTAGCAAACAACAACAACAGCTGCCAGGGCAGGAGGTGCGATATACTGTACATTATTTTGACATTAAAAGCGAATTAAGCTTAGTTGGCCTACGACGAGGCAGAATGACGAATGCCTCGTAATTGCGGAATGGGATACCAGTTGGCTTTGGCCATTGACGAACTGCTTACCATATGAATGAACAGGGCAATGAATGAATGCGACGACGTCAGCAAAAATAATCGAAAGGAAAATCATTTAAATACATGTACTGTAATTTAATGTCGATGTTGCTCGCTGCTAATGACGTTGTTGGCATTGAAATGCTATGGAAATTTTACCCCGACCTCTAAACAACTTTTGGGTGCTTGTTCGCTCGCTTATTCATTACATGCAGTGGTTGTTTTGACTAGCGTTAGTTTTCTTGGAAAATTCACCGAAATTCACTGAATGGCCGGCTGGTTCTGGTTTTATGATTTTGGAATTTTCCAAGTACGCAGTATGTTAAGATACTGAATAGCGTGCGACTGTACAGTACATGCCTGAAATGTTAATCGAATCATTCTCTTACGTTGACAATCGGGCGTACACTGCATTTACATGTAAAGGTTGTTGATAAACATTCACCACAAACTATTGAATTGTACATGCTATTTGCAGCGACTTCTTGCTTGGTTTTAGCTCAGTTGAATCAAACAGCGCCATGCTGATTCTCAAGTCGAAATCATGACAAGCATACACTGTACATGTATGCTCACGTTAGTTAAACTTGGGAAATGCACGACTTGCTTAAATTTTGCCATCTCAAAGTCTGCATGCAAAAATTGTAAGGGATCTTATTACATCAGACATTTTAATTCTCATATGGTAGTGCTAAGAAATTCATCAAACTGAGTTGATCATGTTGATGCATCATTTCACCCCCACCATCACCCCACTACTGATGTTCAGGGACGTTTAACTTGCTTGGTTTGAAGTGCCTCGAAGCAAACCATCCCCATGCTGATTCTCAAATCATGCATTCTCGAGTCAAGTAAAGCTAGGTGAAACACGTTTACATGCACGATAAAATTTTGTTGTTTTAAAGTAGGCACGTAAAATTCTGATTGATCTTTTCCAATCAGACATTGAAATTCGCTTCCAATCGATAGCTTCGAATCCATAAATTGATTCCATCATGTTAATACATGTAGATTACATCATTTTATCCCCCAACACCGTATGGCTTTCACTACTGATGTGTGCAGACTTTGACTTAATGCTTAGTTGAGGTGCCTCAGACCAAACCATCTCAATTCAATATCAGTATACTAAATGCAAGTAATGCTATATAGATTTACATGCACGTTATTATTTAAATGATTCAAAATCATGCACCCAATCATGCAATCATCCCACCCAAAAACCCAACCATGCATTCTCGAGTGAAGTGCAGCTAGGTGAAACACGTTTACATGCACGACTAAAATTCAGACTAAAATTTTGGTATTTTATAGTAGGCATGTAAAATTCTGATTGATCTTTTCCAATCAGACATTGAAATTCGCTTCCAATCGATAGCCTAAGAAATTTAATTGATTCGATAATGTTAATAGATTACTTAATCTTCCTAGTGATAGTGTAAATTCACTTCAAATTCAATTTAACAATGATGTTGTCTAAGTCGCTAGTGACGTAG
>JAQFYZ010003089.1:0-14494 GCA_034695085.1 Cylindroiulus punctatus | reverse complement strand
TGACCGACTTAAATACAGCAAGACGGCCTTCCGGTTTCGAGGGAATTAGACCCGTGGTATTTCACGGTGAAAAATATACGGTTTCAAAGTTCGGTCCACACCGCATAAAAGCAATCTTCCTCGGTTGAAAGCCTATACGAGAGAGAATCTCTAAGAAATCAATCGATAAATATGGTCTACCACCGACTCTTAAAATACAAACGAACGGACGTTGCAGCTTAAAAAATCTGCCTCTCACGTGTTTTTCGTGTTGACATTGATTTCCCATACGATTCAAACATTGAGTTTCATTCCCAGACTCATTTCCGTAAGGCCGAGATTAAGTGACGAATTTAAGACAAGATTTATTGAACGTCGTTACCGATGAAGCTAATCTCGCGATTATAATAACGGATGCTCGAGCAAGCCAGCAGTGAACCAAGCTTGATCGACAATATTTTGCTGCAAAGTTAACACATCCGCACATCAAACTGTTAACATTTTGTATACTATAGTGTACTCGGTCTAGTGCAGCACAAACGAGTAAATTCATCTTACATTTTAAATCTGCAATGCTAAAACATGAACACTGAATAGATTAGTTCAACTTTAGACTATATCTTCCCTATACTGCCTGCTCCGAAAGCAAATATTTTATATCGGTAGAGTTTATATGTGTTTAGTGTTGAACACTAGAAATGGCAGTGATTGCCAGCAGTCAAGGAGCAGTTAAATCAGAAGGTACATTGTACATTTTTAGGTTATCTTAGCCAGTTAGCTATAGGTTTGGTTAAGGTGTCGCTCATTTATTTTTGTAGTATACACATTTTCTTCTGTTCGGTTTCGTTTAACGTTGTGGTTTTCAGGAACTGATCAATACCGTTAAACGAGGACTCGATCACTGTACAGGTCGAAATACATAGTATGGGGAACGAAAAGTCATTCATGATTTATGTTAATCTAATTAGTGAAGCACCGACCACATCATTTTGGTTACCTTCTATAGGTCGCACTGCTTTTCCGCCAATATTAGTTTGGCAACAGAAACCCTTTTATGCCGTATCATACACGCTATAGATTTGTCCCTGACTGATTTTGCTCAATATCTCGGTTTCGCTGCAACGACTTTCTGAAAGGTTAAGCGTGTAACGTTATCTTCAGCAGTAACAGGCCATTTTTATTAGAAGTTCAAAAATATCTAAAAAATATATGTAGGACTTTATTGGCCCCTTACATTTAAGCATTAGACGATGCGTTCCAGCTTAAGCTAATTATTGCAGAATTTGTGTCAAATTTGTCGCCTGATTTCATCGATCCGTTGCGCCCATTTTCTGGGCTCATAGACTTATCTTTTATTGGCCATAAATCGTTCACGATAAATTCCGCGGTTTCTGTTTAATATCATTTTTGATATATATATATATATAGCGAAACTATCCATTTCAGATATATATATTATCAAAACGCTGTCTGGTGAAACAAGACAATCGTTTCCCACCAAACCTATCATAGGGGATAAAAGTATCCATTTCACTGTCTTGTTTGCTGCTGTTATCACTCCTGAGAATGCAGGGGAAATAACCATTATATGTTTGATCGATTGGCTTTATCGATAGCGAAGATCGAGGGTTCAGCAATCAGTCAGTGAAATAAAATCATCATTTAGGAAGTTCTTCTGAACAGCTATTTGAAAAACCATAGACGCTATAGTTTATAGACCAGCGAAAAAGCCTAAGGATAAAACAACTTTCGCCTTTTGGTCCAGTTGGTCAGCAAACAGGCCATGATTAAAACAAATCATCAATTTCAAAGAATCGAAAACGCCGTACTACCAGTTTGCATGATAAAATATGTTTTCTATATAGCTCGTATAAGAAGAAATATTGGCTACAAGTACTTGATGAGAAGTAAACACAGTCACACAGCATGATTACATGGCCTTATCGCCCTATACACGTACAGTAGGTTCAAGAGACGCCGCAATTAAATCTCCAGTGAACCCCAAGGAAGTTAATGGAAGAATTGGAAAAGGGTATGCCAGATTCCCTGCAACAAATTGTCAACAACATGGGGTCTTGAACAAGGTTTACTGCCTTTAAGAACTTAGTGGAGAAAGTGGTCACTCTAATTTAACTGACAATTTAATTTCGATTAGAAGAAAATGTGATTTCGTGCAAAGGTCGATGCGCTAATCTACAGTTACTGACCCTTTCAATCGCCACTTTAGTTCCTAGATTATAAAATAGCAATGACGATATCATCCTTTGGTCATCCCGTTTTCCCCCACTCCCCTTGACTTAATTACGTAGAATAATGCTAGAACAATTAAACATCTCCTAATTGGTTAATAACATCATTATTGTTCATAACGTATGTATATTTCAGGAAGAACAACTCTGTTGACATCATGTACTTAAAAAGTACTATGCTATTGCAGTTAATGTTGACGTATTGTACATAAAATCTTAAACTATGAATGAAATAAACTCATCAGTTAAAACATATGTACATGCAACTAGCACATTAGTAGAATTATATATACTTATACAATAATTTATATCGTGTTTTCAACGCAGCAAGAATATCAGTCCTGTTTTATTAAATTTAAGCTTGTCAATGTTTGGTGAGAGGGCGCTGGTGGCGCCAAGTTGAACAAATTGGCGAGGAGAGATTACTTGTGCAATAATTACAGCGTTTGTAATGAGCGTATCGTACACGTGCCATTGGTTAAACAAATTTCCTTTTATGACCATCCCAAAACAATGAATGCATTATGCGAAAGTGCTCTCGCAAATTTACAAATTTAATCCTCTTATAAAACCGTGTTGGATTGCACCCTTTTCTTCAATTCTCTGCACATTGTTAGTGGGGTACTCATAAAATGAAGTCCTATATGGGTAATTATTCAAATTCAAAAGATAAATTGAAATCACTGAATCAGCATCTCAGCAGCGTACATAAAAGAAATCCTGACAATAGTTGTTTACAGATGACACATTGTTTGATCGTAGTATACAAGAAATTGCCCTCAAACGAAACGAGAAAATGCAAATGAAAACCAAGATGTATACATGCAGATGTCGGTATTTTGCACAAAATGCTTGCATTGTCTGCAAAATAGAAAATTAATACAGCGAATTACTTCTTCCGAGAATTAGCCTAATCGATGTCATTTACTCAAAAATTAATCATTTGCAGAACATTGAGAAGACTGCTAAAACTCATTTTGCTTTGTTTAACATTTATGAGCCGCGAATCTGTGTATACATGTACAGTGTAGTGTGCATCTCCCAAACGACTAGCATTTACCTCTGAGTTAATGCCTATGCTGATATAGTAAATGCATAACATCATTTCTTTTTTTTTTGTTGCTTTTTAGTTCCTTTAGCAAAATTATCACTTTGTTAAGCGTCAACCCATTTGCAGCTTTGCAACGTAGGTACAAGTGTATTAAACTGCCCCTATAACATGAGCTATATAGTTTTATTTCCATTTATAGCCTTCCACCAACTCATCTTAAATGAATTTGCCTTACATCAAGTCTCTCGAGATGCGAATTAACCTTAAAGTCTGCATCCAAAAAGTGATTTAGCGATTAATCGAATTAAAACAGCGCATCCAACTCATTGAAATGCTTACGAAGAATATGAAAACGTTTTCTGGTCATGAAAAGACTCTCCGATCCGTTATTTCCAAGATGTTGCAGGTTTATTCGAGGAACTTTAACCTTGCCAGAAGTTTGTTTTCTAACCGAGAAAAGCAATTCCGTTTTTTTTCCCACCAAATATATACGAGCTATACTAGTGTTTTATATTTATACAAAGTGTCGACGTTGCACCTGTTCACGGAGATTATCGGGTTTTAAAAAGCAATCCCGGGTCTTTGCAAAAGCTACGAATTTCGACCTTAAGGTGACGATGTTTCCTAACACAGACTCGATAGGAAAATCGCATTAAACGGGTGCTTGAGTCTTCTCCTTCCTTCATCATTTCGTTAGATTGAACATAACGAAGTAAGCGTTTTGCTCCTACGACACTGAAACCGACCAACTTCGTGTTGGACCGCAAAAATGCTTTTTTATCGATATTATATTGAGTATAGCATTATATTTCTCTAAGGGAGGCATTTCCTATACGAAAATCAGACATTTTGAGATATGGTGATGCCATAAACATGTATGTACAGTGTATTTCGAATTTGAACCACAATTTTATCAACCATTACGTATAATCAACAATTATTAAAACAATTATTAAACGTTAAAGTTCCATCATTCCATCATTTTGGGGAATGATGACGGATGAGTGAAGGGGAGGTGGTAGTTGGCCAAATGATGATGTCATCGTTGCTGAGTATAAATAACATTGGTCATGATAAAAAGAGACTGTAGTTTATGACATTAGACAAAATTTCGGGTTTTTTCCTGCAATAAAAGCTTGCTAAAACCAGCTTATTCAAATATTTTTTCTTTGTTCTAAATTACTTTTTTCAGTATGAATGTCATCGTTATGAAGCGGCAGATAACAGTGCTGCGCAAAAATAAGTTTTAAAGTGCATATATGGGACAGATCTCCATTTTTATGCAAAATCTATACGAGCGAGGCTTCGGTTAAGGTATTTCAAGGCAGAGCTCTTGAAATTCGCTTGGATTTTGGCCAATCTGTTATGTTGTGTCTCGTGCTACGGTGATGTATTTTTGCCAAGTAAGATATAAAAAAGATGCAACTCACATAAAAGTGTATACCAATTCAAAGAGATACAGCACGTTGCGCGCACACAAGCCATTTCTTATATTTTCCATTCCCAAAAAAGAAACAACCCAAGGGTTTAAGGAGCGCCAAGTGAATTAAGCGCCTTTGAACGTTCTCTGTAGAAAATGGTGATCAGATTTGGATGGTAGAATCGCAATTATTTCTAACGATACAAGGTCGGGTGTTTCAGAAAGCCTGCACTGAACCCACTGAAGAAATCAAGTACAGAGCCCAGAATATAACTTGGAAATATAATTAACGCATTTTTTCTAAAATAACTTCGTATGCATTTCGGAATTTTGTTCTCATTTTAGAAGAAGGGACGCGAAGCTCGGTGAAAAATAATGTGTTGCACATGTCAGCAGTGGAAACATAATTTGCTCCATTGAGAACGCGCAAGCTTAACCAGTAAAAAAATTACAAGTATGCTACGAAAGATTTTCAAGTGAAGCCAAACATCGGGTCGCAGCAAGCCAAAATGTTACCACAAAGCATATGGACTTTGCTTTGTGGAACACCCCAACATGCATAAGGCATTCAAAGTTTGACTTAATGCACCAGCTACAAACGAAAGAAGGCAATACCTAAGTACACTATATATAATGTAATGAAACTTCAATAAAGTACGGTGTAGCATTTTCGTCAGTGTATTTTTAAATGCATTTTCCTGTCTAATATTTTGTTATCATGCATTTATGCCATGCGGCATATCGAAAGCATCTGCAAGTCATTACAAAATTCATATTACATTTTTCAAAATTACAACACTTTAGTAACTAAGCAAATTTAAAGCTATAGATGAAGTGCAAACCGATCTATGATGTAAGAGTATGGAATATTAGATCAGCGTGGTAATTCCACAATGTAAAATTATGTTTTTTTGGTTTTAATAGTCACCAGAATAGCAATAAATTATCGGTTTGCTCTGTAGGCAAGTTTAGCATCTGGCCAGCTTTTTTATAGTTCTCAATGAAATAAAAGGAGACCACGCAGCCAATTTATGCGAAACTTATGCACAACGTTTCGGGGACTCAAATCCTTCTTCAGGTGCTATTTATTGAATTAAACAAAAATATGTATACATTGGAATTGGAATAAAAATGCGCTCACGCGTATTGTTTATTCCAATTCCAATGTATACACTTGTTGTTTAATTCAATAAATAGCACCTGAAGAAGGGGGTCAATCCCCGAAACGTTGTGCAGAAGTTTCGCATAAATTGGCTACGTGGTCTTTTATTTTATTTGAAATGCCAGCCACTGGATCGACGGTAAACATTGATTTTAAAGTTCTGAAGCCAGAATTGGCTTTCGGATTTGTTCTAGCTTCTCGTTAACCAGATGTTAGTTAATGATGGCAAGAAAAGGACACGAATACTCGGTAAACATGCCCACATGCTATACGTACAAAACTAAAACAACAACCTATTGCAGAGTACATTATCGTAGAAAAAACCTATTGCTATAGATATCAGAGACGTTTCGGTAGAAGAAACAATGTCCATTTGTTAGCAGATCATTATAAGGCTAAAACGTTCAATTTCACCATTGGGGGAGCTAAAGCTGTAGGTATACCCATTATTCCCCACGAAGTACAAAGCCTTCCGAAAGCTATTTTTAAAGGGAAATATTGAAGGAGAACAACAATGTGCGGCAGTGGTCTGGAAAACTGCTGAAGAGGGTAGATATTGAAAACCCTTATTTGGAGTGAGGATTTGAACAGATCATCTCAGGAAAATATATAATTATTGCGAATAATTTCAAATAAATAATTGCATCGATTTATTTCGAATTATTTCAAATAAACCGTTTTAAACTAAATTAGTCTTCCTCTAGAATCTATAACAACAAGAACTATTGCTCCAACGTGACTAAAGTTAAGAAAAAATTTGGTTAACTTTGCCAGGAACTGTGTACATTAAATTACACGTTACATCACTATTATTATATTAGCATGATTACATTAAGATGATGGTTGGCAACAGTAAATCATAACAGAAATGCATGCAGGATCAATATTTTTCGGTGCACGTTTTCCAATAATGACATTTGGTTTAAACTGGATAGAAAAGACGCTCGGTTTCTTGGAAGAAACACTCGTATCGGAAACTTCTAGCCCTTGAAAAGTCATCATCTGAATGCCAGATCAGAAAACCAATATCTATGAGTGAGATGGAAACTGATCGCATTTCGACAAAATGCAGATTATGACTATGGACATGCATCGCCCAGGCAATGCCCCATAAATCCTAAGTTACTTTAAAAGATATCTGTCCCAGAAGCAAAATGAAGATCAGAAAATATCATCATTCTTATGTTTTACAAATAAGGATTGGCAACGCTCATGTGTATTATTCATGACCTGCACCGAGATACACGAGTTACAGCGCAGAGGGATCAGACGAACGAATTTAGCAAATTGCTCGTCAAATAAAGATTACGGACTGCAAATATGTAATCTGGGATGTTTGACCATACGATTCATGGCATCATGAACAAACATTGCGAGTCAGATAAGAACACATAACATATGGCTTAATTTATTATTAAATAGGCAGATCGGATGCTGAAAGAAAAGATTAACGTTGCCTTCGGCTGGTCATGAAAGCAGATGTCAAAAGGTTCGACTTAAACATATTTCTGATGAAAGGCAATTTCAACGATACACTAATAGACGCCATTTGCATTTGGGGCCATGCAAAAATTAACTCCGAGGATTTTCAATTTTTTTCACCCCTGATCAACCCCGTAATTTGTTCGAACTGACCAACAATACACCCACCCTTCCTATCCTCTTCCTTCTACTCCTTACTAACACATAAAGTTAACAAATATACAAATATGGGTGGCACAACATCTTCATTGTAACAGTAGGGCAAAACAGTATTTGGTACTGTTTAACGCTTGTACGATTCAATGAGGAAATTGCTTACTTTCCCCAAACGCAAAACACTGGTTAATTTTATTAGCAAGAATCGATCATTTTCCGTTCTTACATGCAAGTTATTTTCTCACATTTGGATATTTTGAAAAGTTCAAAAAAAGGCGGCGGCTATGGCCAGGGCATGTGACAGTGTTCAAACAGCCAATATCAGTTGTTGCTTGATGCAGAATGTAGCGAAGTAAACTTTGATGGACGTCGTTTTTGCACAGCATCTTAAGCAGCTACAAGAAATGGATCACAGATCTCGTCCATGGAGCCAGTAGACGCTTTGATGAAGTACACTATGCCCATGGCATCCACGTGCAAGCTAGCACAGCAGCTCCTCATCAATGAGAGCGCCGTTCAGACACCCTGTACACCAGCGATTTGTTCGGCCTTATCTTCCTGAGGGAAAAGCAAGCTAGGCTCCCTCGGTCATTAGAAGTTGTCGTAGATTTTTGCGAGACTCGAATCTTAAGCATCGTAGCCTAGGGTCTCCGTTCCCTGGCTGGCATATCCGCCATCCATCCATAAGGAGAGGCAGAATGGAAATCTCCCTATTAACCTCGCAGCGAGAGTTCATTCAATATGGGGGATGTGCTGCCAGCAAAACTGGTACAAGATGAAGGGTGAGCAGCATCCACGGCGCATGCGCGTTGGGAGCGGCGCCAACTCCTCGGTTAATCTCAAGCCCGAAGATCAATCCCAAGCCCGCGGAAATTTCGCACCTTGGCGATAAAAGTGATCGCGAACAGCGATTATGCAAAACGAGCCGATAATTTGTATTTCCGAGAAGTTCCTACTTCCTAGGAAAGCTGCTCTGGAATTCAAGCTATAGATGCATGTAGATATGGAACATCCAAGTGTTCCTAAGGACTCCTTCACCATGTGAGTAGCTTGGAAGTATGGTGAAAGTGGAATTTGGTAGTTAACACTTACGTTTACATATACATGTACGTACAAGCGCTAACTCAACTTAAATAAAGTTTCCTAAAAGTCACATTTTCACATACGTTTGCAATGGTGCCTGATCCGGAGATTAGAAAGCGTTGAAGTTCAAACTCCTTACATCCTAAATGCCTTCGTTTGAGGTGTCTTGAATCAAAACTGCCCATGCCGATTCCCAAATTATGTATACTCAAGTCAGGTAGAGGTTGTAGAAACGTGTTTACAACTCACATGCTTAGGTGAAGGTATTAAAGTTCGCATTTAGACAGTGTTAAACACAAACAATTAGTCTTATTCGGATTAAATTTTGAAATTGATATTCACCACATTTCAGCATGACCTTAGGTAAAGGAAAACCTTAGGCAAACTTATGTCCAGATCATTAACTTAGAATGGAATATTTTTTCCATGATATGTTTTTTTTAAAATCTGTAATGATCTTTTTAGAGAGGATTTTTGCTTTATTAGAAAATGCTTTCTTTCATATACTCGCATGTAATCACTTCAATAAAATCGCATTTGCCAATTCCACGCATTTATACATTTTTTGTAAGCAATTTTCAAATTTTCTCATAAACAAGGGTTGCCTAGGTACGAATTTGGTTAATCGAGCGTTTGAAGCTTTCCAGCAACATATGCTGAAGCGTTGACAAATGTCATTGCAATGCGTTTTCAAATTTTATATGAAAGTACCGATGTGATCAAAACTGAAACAGCACAAGCAAGCTGCTATGCATATTCAATGGGTTCGAAGAAGAACATTTTGTTCTTAAACAAAAGGTTTACAACAAAGGGCTCGCAAATTTCGCGATCGATGTCCTGATACTCAATGACTGAATTAATTCTCCGCTTGGGCTCAATTTCTCAATAATAGAACAATAATTTTCAATAACAGGACGAGCAGTGCGATTTAATTAAAGTGGCGAGTCAAAATGATAAACAGGTTAATTTCGGGTCACTTTTTCGCATTTTATGCTTGCCAGCTTCACTATGAGCGCACGAAGGGAGTCATATGCGATGGATGTTATGCAAAATATCAACATGGCCGAAAACGAGATCTACGCAAATTTTAATTAATGCAAATGAATGCACACAAGAGGTATGGCAATGAGATTTATAGCAAACGTGTTGTTTTGCAGAACACATGCTCCACATCTAAATTTCTGCATTGTAGGCAATAAAAGGATACGTGGAAATATCAGATGAATCCGATAATCCCCCCCCTTCCTGTATTACAGTACCTCAACATACATTACAAATTACAGGATAAGTAAAAATGTGTTCCCCAGGGCAAATACTCTTCAGTTTGTCGTTTGTACATTGACGACGAACTCACCTTAAACCAAGATCCACTGCGCCAAGTCACTTACTGTATGTGGCTAAATTGGCTTCACATGATTTGGCACAAAGTCTGTTACCAGTCTGTCTTCATTAAAAAGCAGCAAGGACCTTGGTGGTGTGATCTATCTGAGGTTTCTACAACCAGATGCAGAATAATTAATGTTCAACATACATGTACATTTGTAATGGTGCCTGATCTGGGCATTGTGAGTTTCGCTGCATCTTGTTATATATCTGTCACAAACACAGGCAATAGGACTGCGTTTAAATTGTTAGCGTGCTACAATGTACATGTATTTTCTGCGACTTGATAACTTGAATGTAACAAGTTACAAATAACGTGCCGGTACAGCCATGTCGCACAATGTCACGGTCATGCATGTGTCATTATGCAAAAATATATCAATTATTGAACAATGTAGTAACACTAAAATATGTAAAACAGAAAAGAGTCGTACTCCTACACTTATAAGGATTACAGTAAATTAATGTCTAAAGCAATTGGAAAGATTTAATTCGAACTCCTAGTTGATATAAAATTTCATATTCGTCAGAAACTTTGAAAACATGAGCTACTTTAAATTAATTAAACAAGCTCAATACACGTCTCTTAATTCGATTTGTCAGCTTGAGAAATTCGAATTAAGAATGTTCAACTCGCTAATAATTAACGTCGAAACCAAACTGGCCTCTTAGGACATCAAAGTGGGTAGGGCCTACCAAGAAAATGCGATGGAGCTAAATGCTAAATACAGACAATTGGAAGTACGCTGCTCACATCAAACAAGAATTAGGGAATGCCGAAGTCGTGAGTACAAGCTGTAATTTGAAAGCTCGTCGAGATATAATAAATATTCAAAACTAATTATTCCGGTGTACGTTCGAAGCCCTGCAGTACTTGGTCCATCAAATACTGGATGAGCCGAGCAAAAATGCCATTTTCAAAAGTGCATAAAAATATGCGCGTCTGAAAACAACTAAAAATAGAAGCTTATA
Organism: Cylindroiulus punctatus; assembly: GCA_034695085.1. NCBI lineage: Eukaryota > Metazoa > Arthropoda > Diplopoda > Julida > Julidae > Cylindroiulus > Cylindroiulus punctatus. The sequence goes on along the minus strand of JAQFYZ010003089.1, from coordinate 3,557 downwards.
AATACTCTTAATTTGAGTGGAAGCTAACGTCTGACAGTGAAAGTCAAAATGAAAACTTGGTGAGCGAAACATTCGTCTTGTAGAGCAGTTTTGTTAAATCGCGCATGAAAACCCGCCTTCGCCATTTACATGTACAAAGATTTTACTAGCTACGTTTATTTCGAAGTATGATCATATGAAACAGGAAACTTACATTTTAAGTATTTCTGGATGCAGGGCAGCTTTAAAGAACGTTTAAAGTTAGAAAGCATAAACACATTACATGTACATCGTTGCATGTCATGGTTTTGTTGGAATAAAATTTGGGGTAATTTGGGGTAAAATGATTTTACATTGAAAATTCCTAGTATTGTGTGTGACTGAGTACGAAAAGAGATTAATTATGAAAAAGTTACTTAAAAAAGTTAGTTTTAATTCTGGTCAAAAATAGGACAAACTCCGGGGTTGTCCCTGTTTCAATGTGCCTGCAACCTACTTGGCTGCCCTGGTTAGATGAATTTTCGTTCCACCAATGAAAACAATGACAAATTTGGGTACTGAGTAATGCATTTCATTGGAAGAAACTTAAAATAAGTATAGAAATTACATCGTAATAAAATGGACAAAGGCAATATTCTTGGAACAATTTTACGTAAACGCAGATGTATTTAGCATCTTATGCTCAATGATGCGTTTCTGAATATGGCACACAAATCAGCGTGATATAACTTTGCAGTAAACATTATACATGTAAATACATAAAATTGCACAAAATGTGCTTGTGTATCACAATGTATACAAGAATGGCGCCTGCACTAGCTGTTAGGACAAGTGCTAGGAAAAACTAACTATCTCAAAGGGTCTATGCCCATTACTGTAGCAGGGACAATGCCAAAGTACACCCCAATAATATTCTATCCACCAGAGGCCCAATTTAAAGCTTGTGCTTAGTTACATGTACAGGGTATACAGTATATGCATACGGTAGTGGCTAGCAGGAAGAGTATTGATTGATTCCGTTAAATGGCCATCACATTTTTTCATCCTTTGTAAGAAAATCCTGTCTCTGCTTGAAGGCAGATAATGTCACAGCCGTGAATGTAAGGTCGTGCACACGTTTCTGTACTCTTTACAAACAGGCAAGCTAACCTGCAACCCAAATTAAACAGTAGTTTTCTACGAAATCAGTAAAATTACTTCATACGACAAACCCTTTTCTTTGCTAACCCAGTTCGATATTCTGACATCCACGGCGTTTCAAATATGTATGCCATCATACTTCGTGATAAATACCTCTGATGCATCCACTTTGATTTATGTTTATATAAAAGCTTTTGTGTCCTAAGGACTTTTACAGGAGCCGAATCATCGGTAAGATACTTGGAGCCTAACAAAGAGCCCCACAGTTCGCGGCCATTTGCGCCAACTCAGAAATGCTTATCTTCCATTTAAAACATAAGCAAACATGGCCCGCGCATATGTTAAACAGCAGAAATCCTCAAAGTTGCCACAATAATCCGTCACGGAAAATTGACAGGCTCCTGATTAATGCTCCAGATTGCTCGATGTAAGCCTGTTGTGATGTAATAAAAACAAGAGAAAGGGAGGGCATTATTAATATTCATCTTGCACTTAATATTCTCGTAGAATGCACTCGTTCTTTATTGCCTCATGAAAACAGGGCTTGCTGAAAATGTGCATCACTATAGTGTTGTCCCCAAATGATGTTAATGTTAAAGACGTTTTACTTCCAATGCACGAACAATGCTACAAACTTAATGCACTATTAATGCATATTGTTAGTTAATTGGACCTCACTCTGTTAAACCTCGGTCACTGCTCTTTAAAACATTTTCGAAATTGGAAATTTATCTAATGGTTATGGTGAATATGGAACTGAAATATTGATTGCGATGGTACTCTTGACACGGTACTGCTGGCCTGGCCCTGATAAAGAACTTTTCAAATATCCCTAGCAATCGCCAGAATGTGCTGAAAACGTCTCGTCTGACTCATGTTTTGTCTCCAAATTATCAAAGAAATGATGAAATGTTAAATTCCCTGGGGAGATTCTCATTTTGGGCTTTTCTTGGTGTGCAGCCATTTCAAATCTGCTTTAAATTAAAAGTAAACCTTTTAATTTAACTTTGAATAAAATAACTTTGAAATTGTGATACACTGTATCTACTGTACAGCACTAGCTTACATGTAAGCTGAATCTCTTCGACTGCAATATAGTAACTCAATAGTAACTTTTTAGTGCTCACAAATTGACGTACGAATGCAACTTCAGAAATATGACAATTATATAATAAATAGTGTACTATACAGTGATAGCTTGCTGCTCCAAACAACGTTATTTGCCACGCAGAAGTCATGGAAAATTGCAGCGAAAACACGACTGCATTTTCGGGCCAAATTTGCTTCCCAGTCTAGTCAATTGAGCAACTAGAATTTAAATTCAATTTGCAACGAGCAAAACCGCGAAAGGAAGAGATTAAAAGGCCAGGTTATTTTACACACTAGTTTTGTGGTTGATCGGCAACATAGGACATGCGGTTGCCATTAAGGAAGCTCCATCAGTTTAATTAATTGTAAATCCCGAGTGGGGAAAAATAATCTATGGAAGAACTTAGAAAGGAAATTTGGAAGAAGCTAATCTCAGTTATGCTGCTCCAACGGCGACTACATGTGGTGGCAATACGAGAAATTATTTAAAAACACTCAATGCATTTCAGTCAGCACCAACTCAAAAATGTCAGAATAATCACTCACAAATAGCGTGCAAAGGATCTATAATTTTGCTGGTTTTGCATTTTATTTTGGGCCTACATGTCACTCTTACACCCATCTGTACTGTAATCCTGTCTTGGATGAGCGTCATTTTTGCCATATGGTGACATGGACCAATCGAATGCCAATTTCCGGTTAGGTCTATAATTCAACAGAGAAAACCAACTTCACGTTTACAATCAAGACTGGTGGCTGTGATTCTCCATTTAACTTTCAGATATTTGTGCTTACAAAAAAACGGTAGAAATTAAATATTTCAGCGAGCGTATGCAGCATATTCGGTAGATTCTTTGATAGGAAAACTTATTAACGAAACTGTCTACTGAGTACTGAACAACTGATATTGACAGTTTGGTACGCTAAAAAGTTGAAATGACGAATTTACACGTTAAAATCCAAAACAGCTAGCAACCATGCTGAAAGAATAACACCATGGAAACGGGAAAAAGATAAAAAGTCGTGCAACATTATCGACAAACAGGCTTTGAAAAGCTAGTTTAACATATAAAACGACCTTTCCAGAAAACAAAAAAGTCTAAAAATCGTCTTGAAAGAAGATTGCACGAAAGAAGCAAAAATGGAGCAATTTATTCCCTAAAACAATATATTATTCACGGTCAGCGTTTAGAAAAAAACAATCATACGAAATGGGCCAAGTACCAAAACCTTGGTAAGTTTCCATTGGCAGCGGTCAATCCTCAACCAAACTTTGAAAAGCTTAAAGATTTCAGATTTCAAAGATTTTGTTTTTGAAACAAACAAAAACAATCGCAAAAACGTACATC
>JAQFYZ010003088.1:0-14496 GCA_034695085.1 Cylindroiulus punctatus | reverse complement strand
AATCTTGGACTTAAGAAAAAATTATGAAAAAATTTTGTCCGAAATTAAGCAAAAATTACAAGTGTGCAGTGAGCATTTTTCTCCCCGCAAAATGGCGGACCGAATAGTGGAACGAGCATTCTAGAAAACACGCATTAAGCGCGTGAGGATGTATGATTCGAAAAAGGAACCGATTTGGCACGTGCGGCCGCCATCTTGGAAGTCGGAAGATGGAACACGCAGTTTGACACAAACGAGCTGGTTGGTTGCTGCGACGATGACGTCAGGATATTCATGTCTGAACGTCGAAAGACACGCCCATTTGGCCTGAGCTCGTCCTTTCGACGAATAGTAGCTCACGTGCCCAGTCTACAACCCACTGACGTCACGATGACGTGTTTGTAAATCATAATTTGAAAAATATGACCTACTCAACTAAGCTGCCCATAACCAAACGTCATAATTTCACGACCATAACAGAAATTGGGGCCTCCCATATAGTCCCATTAAAGGGACGTTATTGGAAAACAGACCCACAAACACGAGAGAAAATGTTTTGTGGAGAAAAGTTATGGCCCCAGACTATCCTGTCTTGCTTTCTTGGCAGGATCTTAATTTGGAAAGTCGCACACCGTATATCCTTCAGCCGAAATGTATTTCGGGGCACCAGCTAATAAGACTAAGGTGTTTTTCTCTCCCAAGGATTCGGGGAATGAGAGTTTGGTGAAAATTTAAAGTCGCACCAACTCCATAAACCACATTGCTCTTAGCATATGATTTGAAAGCGTTTTAGTGGCCGTGCCTCGTTTTTCAAGACCTCTCTCCTGTCATCGCCGCTCTAAACATTGTTTCATTTTAATTGCCAAGTTGCCTCACACGACCTCCATTCATCTATATTTAAGCACACCTTTAAGAGCCCACAAAACGGTTTTCAGATTGTCTTCAAGAGCAACAGAGTTATAGTTATAGCACAGCAAAAAGAAGTTTTAACTTTCCTGTTTTCAGCTTTGAAAATAAGTTAATTCATTTGTCCTCAATGAACACTGAGATGCAAAAATAAGATGCATTCCACTAATTGTGTTTACATGCATTGCAAATTTTACACGAACAGAGAAGTAACAAATATTAATGTTCATATTTTAAAAGCCACTTATGAAAATCTCGAAATATCTGCATCCAGGCCCAATTTCTCAAAAAAAGTCGAGTGTGAGGAATCGAGGAATCCACAGGATACAACTCTGTGAGAAGTTGAGGATTCCATGTCATGATAATAGGGATGCAACAATTAGGTAACTTAAAAACTCAACTCCTCACAGCTATTACTCAGATTCATCCACTCCTCCTTTTTATGAAGTTGGATGCAGTAATAAAAATAATGCAAATATTTCCAATGCATCCCCCAGGTGGGAATTTACAGCTAAATACACGTATGGATGAAATATGGATAGGCTCAGTCGAAAACCACCAAACTGCACAACGATTAATCTTAAGTAGAAAATTGCTTTTATAATAAATGGGGGCAAATTCGTTATCGCCCATTTGAAAGCCATCTTGCCTTCCCTCCGAACAGAAGTTAATTAAGGTCGCCAGATGTATTATTAATCGAGAGGAGAAGAGAAAGCTCTTGACAACCCAGTCATTGCTTAATTTGCCCATCAGAAACTGCAACATCAGTGCTCTATAACAGATCAGTACGATACTTAACTCAGAAAACAATTGACGAAAAAAGATGATCGACCAATTAATCTTTCTGATTTATAGACAGAGAACATTTTTCAAATTAAGATCACTACTAGGAATAGGACTTCATGATCAACCTATATGACCAGGGTCCTATTCCATAAAAATGTCAGGCGACATGGGAACGATACCTGGTTAGTAAACCGTAAAACCTGATTTCCATCCAGCTAACCCTCATATGCATCAACTTTTAACACCCATTACAAAATTGGGCCCAGGTACAGTATATTGCTAGCGCTGTATTTTCAAATCACACGTTCCTTTCCTTTTCCTCAACTGGAAAAAATCAATACTACATTATTATTATTAAATGAATTCCAGCACCAACACAATCTCAGAAATCCGACTTTCGACAATATCCTCCCAACTAGATTTTTCAATCGTGCAATCGAAGAAAAGAAAGACGACGAAGCACTGCATTGAACATAGTCATGGAAACAGCCTGCCAGAAATATCTTCCGTAAGCATCATTAGGAGGTATTCAGGTGACCCTGCCAGGACCTTCATTAAACTCTTCCAAGAAAGCAGATAATGAACAGAAACCGACATTTTCCAGTGGAGCTAAGTACGACACTAGTATCCAAGGAGTCATTTCTGGATCACTTCCCGGTTCGCATTTCATCACAGCCAACTCCTCCATTTGTGATCCAACCATATTCAATTAAAATACATGTCATTTTCATGTGGAAAAGTGCTTTGCAAACGTTTTCCGTAACATTTATATACTTGGATGGCTTATCACTCTTATGTATTTCATCATTTTTACTTAATATATTCCTACATATTCCTCCACATAACACTTCAGGTGCTGGGTGTGGGCTAATTGAATTGATTTCGATTAGTTTTCATCTTTAAGATGGCACGGCCCACTAGCTCCAATATCACAGTCTCGTTTACAGCTCCGGCAACAACCAATATGGACCATTTATCAGAGTTGATAAGCCAGAGAAAACATTTCTGGTAAACACAGAGTAGGTTTCTATTTGAGCATATTAGGAAATCGAAAGTTTTATTATTATTGCGACCGGGCCAATAACTGATAATGAAACCCAGGAAACAAACCCGGTATGAAACAACTGACGACCGCTGTTTGCCAATACGATTGCCGGGCACGTCCGCACCGCAGTTATCGGAATTAATCAATTGGTTGCCTGGGATTACGGCGAGCCCACGGACAAAATTAAGGATGGGCAGAGCCGCTGTTCACCACGACAGAAATGGCAATTCTCGTTTCCCCAACAAGAATTGCATCCAGGCCATTTGCCGATGCAATGACACGGAGGAGTTCCGAAGCCCGTTGGCCAGAATACAGACCAGAAACCGCACGCCGATAACTGCAATTCCTGCTTGAAGCGAAATCCTAAAACGTTCTGTTAAAGCCGATATGGAAGCTTCGGCGCATAGTCTAGAACCACAAAACTGCCACAGTATCACTTGGCTAATAGCAAGATATTGAATTGAATTGAAATATAAACTGATGATCTGAACTAGGGCTTATTTTTGATGTATGGCTTTCATTGCAAGCGTCCTGAAAAATCGTACTAGAGCTTACATTACGATAAGGTCTTATATTCGGGGAAAGTGCACGAAGGTGAACTTCGACAAAAGCACCAGTTTTGACCATCATCGTCTCAACACCATTCGGCTTTGGTGAGTTACGGATGCATACAGTACCTCAACACTACAACAGCTCGAAGATGGCCTTCCAGAACATTGGCATGAAAGTCCACACGAGACTGTGGTCCAAAGAAACCTCAACCATCGAGAAATGTGTCTGCAGCAAGAGCTTCTTCCATCATTAGCTCAACCCCTGTATTTCAAACATCGTCTTCATGGAGGAGGTCGCCATCTTGAATCCTCGGCTTCAACCACAATGGCAACTTGTCGGATTACAAGAAGCCGAGGAGGATGCTTCCCTGGCGCGGGAATGAGGTTAAGCGTAGCAATTAGGCAATGCCTTCGCAGCTAAATTAAGCAACCGCGGCAGTTTGATTAGCAAACTGTCCTATAATTTTCTCGTCTAATTGAGCGGCATCAAAATTCCTTCCTAGCAGAGGAGAGGGAGGGGTAGCCCCAATAGGGCTCGGGGTACCATCGGCATGACACCGAGATATCAATAAGAGGCGATGGCTCGGAAAGCAGTCTCGGCTAACCGTGGTAGCCATGGAAACTCCCTTTTCCGCAATGTTCCCTCGCGCCGAGACAATCCGAGGAGCAAATGGTAAGTGCCAGCCCCATAAACTTGCAGCCGAGGAATATATGAAGTCCGTCAAATGGATTGCTTCTGTAAATTATCCGAAGGGGCGCCTTTCATCCATCGGTTGAGTCACGGCTTCTTCTGGCTCCCCAAGACAAGCAACAACTGCCTTATCTGGCTTCGATAGAGGAGAAAAAGACACTGGAGCAATTTGAGACAAAAAAATCCTGAATTACTTACACTCCTCGAGTTATCTTCGGCGTTTCCCGTTCCACGAGACGCGAGCCCTTCCAGAGGTCAACGGACAAGGACCCATCAAGTAGGATGATGGCCAATTCCTCGGCTCCTCGATAGGAAGTCGTTAGAAACATGGAGGGAAGGGGATACTCGCCAATATGCAATCGAGAAAATGTGTGTGCCAGGAGGGGAAAGCCCTTCCGGAACACTTGCTGGAACGAGACTGGAACCAGATTAGAGGCGTTCGGACTCATTCCCGATGTGTCACGGAGGTCTGAACGAGACAAAAAAAAATTCAAAACAAACCGTACGCATCCTTGGTTTTCGTCGTCATTTAACCATTTCACTTGTCAGGCTGGGTGCCAAACCACCGAGCCTTCATCCTTTGAGAATGAAAACAATTCGGGAGGAATTCGTGAATGTGACACAAGCTTCCTGAAAGTGACGTGACAGGGCCAATGGCGTCAAGAATGAAGGGTAAATAGCCTGAAATAGCCACCGGAATCTGTCTTCGGGGTTCGAATCATTATCGAAGCTCTGATTCTAAATCTTCAGTGAAGCCTCAATATATCAATATACGAACAAAATCAAACTGGTTCTAAATCCTAACCCATATGCCAACATGCGAATATGCCGTAGATCTCATTATCTGCACGTTTCTTTGCTTTTGGCTTTTTCCTGAGTGGAAATCCAGAAAGTTACAGGAAAATAAAGTACAGAATACTCCAGCTTTTCATATTCTTAGTTGCGGTAAACCATAAACTTCCTGAAGAGTAGCACAACTTATCCCTACGCTGTCTTGGTTACTTTTTACTTCCTGTCTATAACTCGAAATATTAGTTAGGTCTGGGACCAGAATGTGTGGCTGAATCAATAGTAAAGCCAGTAAACCTAGTAAACCTCAAAACTTGGCAAAGTAGTGAGTCCACGGAGACCACGTAACGACGGTTCACTCCAGCGGCATTCAATCAGCCAACGTGAAAATTTCATCTAATGGCTACAAACAGCGGGTTTCCATCTCGTGGCAAAATTGCTTTCGGTGCCCTTTTCCACATAATCGACATAAAAATTCCCTTCACGGTTCAGCCATTACGCGAGCAGTCCGGTCCATGCCGAAGCGCTTCCCTCGTAATTTGGCTTCTGCCACATGCCCAAATGCATTCTTACAATCTTCTTAATCTTACCAAACAGTCCAACTCAAAAAGCTGGCTGAGCCGAGGCAAGATTATGCTCCGGGAGATCAACAAGTCGTTATCCGGCAGGGCCGATATTGCTTTCGGAGAGAGCGCGAGCCGAGCAAAATTACATAAATCACATTACGGAAGAGTAATATGCACGCTGACGCAGGTCCAGAATGAATTTCTCCAGCCAGTAATATCAGATGCACCCGAAATAGCAGGCCCATACATATTGCGAGGGTTTACAGCCAGAAATAAAAGCAAATCTCAACAGCGAGCTTAGCAACGGCAACGGACCTAAAAATATCCCGATGCCATCTAGAAAAAGTGGAAAAAGCTGCATTAGGAGACGTTGAAAAGCATTTTCTGGCCAGAAAAAAGCCTGAATCATCCGGCAGCGAGTTCTGGCAAAAAAGCATCATTCATCACAATTTCCCCGAAAGACTCGAATACTTCCTCGAACAAAGAGCTCCCAGAAGTCCTGAAGGACCAGAAAACTCAGGAAGCATTGTTGCTCGAATTAGTAGAAGTGGATAGAGAGAGAAGTGAACAAATAAGGGAAAGACGATTGTTAGAAAGTTCGGCATCAGGTAAGGACTACGGTTTGTCCGGGAGAGCAGCGATCACTCATGATCTTATAAAATCTGCTCATTTCCAGAAGAGAATAATCTCCATCTGCGGGGCACATCAGTTAGGAAGAAGCTCCAGATCGTCATTTAAACGTCTTCGTAATCCAGTTTGGAGTTTTATGCCGGCATTTCAGGGCCTATTACGAAACACGAAAGGTGCTTAACGGTCTGGGAGGAAAAAAGCTTAATTCAATATTCAAACCATTAGGGAAAAACAAGCCCACTTTCTTCCGGCTACTGCGGCATTGCTCGGCGTTCCAGCCTTAATCACAGTTTGCCGAAAATTAAATTTCGCCAAACAAAGTAGGCATCAGGGGTCTCTTCCTGCGGTAATGTTTCCGACAAGTCGATCCCCGGGAGGACAACCGAGCCAGGTAGTGCAGAGAAGGCAGATCCCGCTGCAATTTGTGCTATAAATTAAACAAATTGGCCTCAGATTAAACTTAATGAGATGTATGGATTCAACTACGAGTCAACTGAATTGAGCAGGTTCAAATAAAAGCCCAAAAAAGGGACCAGAATTCTAACGTGGAGGTTGTTTCACGCATTTTTGATGCAAACTTGACAGACTTGCCACTGGAAAATTGTAATGAAATTGCAAAAGGGAAAAACCAGACAGGTGAAACCAAGGGAACAACTTCGGCATAAAGCATTGTGCGTCTTGTATAACCACGCAGTCTAAAGACTGCATTTAGTCCAAGCTGAACAGGATTTGGAAAGAGGTCGCACTGGTAAAATCTGACTATCGTTAGGAGTCGAGGCAAATATTTGCAGTCCCATTAAACTTTTAAAGGCGGCTGCTAGGTGAACAAACGTTTAACGAATCGTCCTACTTTAGTGGCCAAAGAGTTACGGCGTGTAGTTGGATGTCACAGTCCTCATTGCTCGTAATGAGAGTGACGTGATATGGAGCAGTTAAAAAGGCGCGGGAGGACAAATTCCACACCCAATTTCAACTTGTTGTAATGTTGCTCGTTTTGTGCGACTAACCGCCCAGAAAAACAAAAGGTGCGTGGCGTGGGCCGCGAAATCGCGCTTTGGCCATATATGGCCGAGCGCACCTATAAAGGTAATTTGGCCGAGCCAATAGCCATTCTGGTCGCCTAATGAGAGGCCGCACTCACGACCCACATCAACAGCAGCTAGGAAATGTTATTTCGCGAAACTCCACAACTGGCCAATTTAACACGATTTCGTGGCAACGAGCGACTCGCGGTGGCTCCGTTTCTGGGTCAGATTCCTCCAGTCTGAAAACAGTTTGAAAAAAAAAATGACCAGAACCGTCTCCACTCAGGGTTCTTAGCGTCCTAAAACCAACCTGTTTCCAGTTGATGGCAAGCGGAGCAGCTTGCAAATGCACAGTCAGATGTGAGAACATGCAACTCAACTTTTGATGACTGCAACTGTTGTATCACGGTGCAGTTTTAAGAGTTTGGAAATTGCTGTCTGAAAAACGCTTTTGGAACAGAACACTGTCTGAAAACGGACAAAATGCAAGAATGGTGTGCAATGGCCAACATGTGTCAGTTTGCTCGATTTCGACCGTTATATTGCGGAGAATGTGATTTATCTTCTTGAAAGCCTTCGAGTACGTGTACCTGGTGTCTTCCATCGAACCCACAACGCTGCCAACCGCTTAATTTATAGGGTTTTCAGTCGGATAACGGTGTAATTATTTTCCCCTCATTACATTTTAATGCGTCGCTATCAATTAATTATCGTTTTCTGGGAGATTGATCGCTCAACTGTTTGCACGAGCGAGAGAAATCCTCTCTCCCCAGATACATCACTCCTCTGGCCAGATCCATACTGATTTCGGGGCACTATCGATTGGCCCCGCAGGCGAAGTATGCTGTTGCCAGCTTAGAACAATGTAATTGGATGTAAAGTTTCCGATGGTGGATTTGGACCGAGCCATTGGCGGTCCGATGTGGTGTGAAAATGTGTCACCTTATTCTGCCTGGCTGATTTTTCCAAAAATGAGAACCAAACATGATAGGAAATGGGCAAAACTACAGAAACCAGTCCTTCCATTCCAGTTGTTTTTTTCATTTTGAGGAAGCGTTAAAATGACGTTTAACACCTTATGGGAATGGAAAACTAGCACCGACAAACAAACCAATCACTTTCTGATTCTTATCTCCTCCTAGATTACAGTACAAACTGAAATCACATGGTTCGTACCATACGTACTGGCAACACGGCTCATCACGCTGGTTATAACGGACCAACATGTTATCGAAGCAACCAGATAAACTAGCATTTCCGTTCCAACATCGCGCATTGCTGCAAACTATCCTGAGACGATCCGGATAAGCCCGCTGTAATCGCCCAACAGCATCTCGGAATAGGCTCCAGAGCACTAAAACGTCCTCATAAACATCATATTATCTCGAGCGAGACCCCGGGCTGACAAACAACAGTCACTTACAAGCGTAGATTCCCAGGGATACTAACCGTAGCGCATCCGCAATATATCCACCTAATGAAATAAGACATGCTGGCATCCTGAAAAAAGCATTAGGTTAACGAACGAGTCAAACAACTGGTGGTTAGTTTGTGGCGAAATCCTCCATGGAACAGGACCAGAGACGTCAGAGTGATGTCCGAAGGTTCCTCCTAGCTGCTATTTTAATTAGTAGTTAGCACAGGGAACATGAAAGTACATGCAAGCTAAAGACATATATTAATATAAGTAAAACATACCAATGTTGCCTAGGATCTTCTTGCGTTGATGCTTTCGTTGGTCAGTCGTGCACTTCTGAACCCTCATCGGGGCGTTTTAAAGGGGACATTAAAGGTTAATAAAGAAGCATCAGCTTCGAATGAGTCTTACCTGCAAAACGGAAAAAACAACTATGTTAATACAAATAATCATAGAAATTACAGGTAATTTCTGATGTAGCTGCCCCTAGCCGCCAGGCAATCACTGCTAGCTTATGATGGAAAATCCGCCTTTCTAAGAATCCATGGTGTCTAAATTGTAAAATAGCCCTTTCATGCTTTCATTCTCAAGGGACCAATTTTCGACATCGGTTGCGCAAGTTTTTAACCAGCCAATTAGAAATCACAAATCCAAAATCCAAAGGAACAAAACTAGAGGACACTATCTTGATGAAATTAGCATCTGTTCAGTGTCTGACAATGGCTTCTGCACCATCTTTAAGTAACCTACATGTACTATCGTCTAAACAGTAAGAAAGTCATCTCCAATAAACTTTGCATGCCATTTGCCATCGACCCGACATTGTTTCGCTTAACGTGATATCTCAATAGGTCTGAAAAAGGAGACGAGGCAACAATAACAGCTTGAAAGAATCCACACAGGGAGCATCAAACTAGCTTTCAAAGTACGTGTATAAAGCTCTCGTAATGAGTCAGAATGAATTGCGGAAATTGGAGATCCGAAATCAATCCAGAAGAGGAAGATGTCGCTGAATTGCAACGAGGACAATCGACGTTCGTCAATGTAACGAGTGTACTGATTTAAAGTACAACAGAATATGGAGACATCTTCGACGATTTAATTTTATTCAATTTTGGTCCTGCTTTCCATGCTGGTGCGAAGGTCCACTTAGCTAATTAAATAGCAACATAAATCTGTCTTACAAGCGCAACCACCATCGTGTTTCCATCGATTTTTCCATTATGGAACAAGAAACATTTTATCTAGATTTGACCCAAAACACCCCCTTGGAGGATTTATAATAAAAGTCAGAAACCCAAGACATTGTCAATTAATATTTTCTGTGACAATTATGACCAGGTTATCTGATAAGGGTTTCCATGTCATAGCTCATGAAATGCTACATGTATACATTGTACTTGGTTAGGAAATTTAAAACCGACTCCTCATAGCTCATCAGATTTTTTATGAAATTGGACCCAGTAGAACAACTGTGTACAATTGAATGACATTAGCCTCACAGTCAGCATCAGGGATGTCATTTAGTGATGGGGTTGTTAAAGGTTGCAGAAAAGCAAAGAAAGCATAGTTAATGTAATAGAGGAAATCAACATGACAATCAAGCCTACAGCGCTGATTTCATATTCATAAATAAAAAATACGAATTCCTGCAGCAGATAATCCCCATAATTACTGGGGAAATGTTGTTGTGAGTTTGATCTTAGTCTCATGTCAATTGTATGAGCAGTAATTTCATATTTTATTTTCAAATATTGATAATTAATAGTCTGCAGGCTCATTGTGTTCCAGCAAGCACGTAGCAAAATTAAAACACATTTTTTCATTTCAAATAAGGAAATGCCAACGAATAAATTGTTCCACTCCTTGCAAAAGTGATTTTCTTGTAAACACAAAATGCAAAAACAACAAAAAGCCCACCAACTGCCAAAGAAAGAAAAGCTTGTTTATTTGAAATTACCATAAGCATGACTCTGGGATTTTGTTTTTTGCCATCATTTTTATATTCCCCCTAATTCTTTGCACTCCAACACGAGGTAGGAGGTCTGCAGCAAATAATGCCAGGAAACACAAAAAAATTTAAAAATCACCAGTTTCGAAACGAGCGTCTTGATTCCTCCCCCTTTTATTTAGCATAATAACTTACTTCAAAATCTCATTTAATCATTGCAGTTTTTATGCAGAATGCACTTTACTTGTACAATGAGCTCCATGTACGAGTTTAGACACTTGAAATACCGTCAATATCTTCGAGTGTACTCGTGACAGTATAGCCATACGTGTACCTATCTAACTTTGGGTTCAGAGACATTTTACGTAGATTCTCCACCATTTATATTTCGGTTTCCAGAGGCTTCTGTTGACGCACTTGTACGCCGAAAGGAAAAACAGGAAATTAAAGTACATTCGGACGAGATTCAGTGAGCTGGAAGTGAAGAATAAATTGGAAACGAATTTTTCAGTCGCTTTGAACAGGCCCAGATGAAACTGCCTCCAGTGGCAATAAACGACGAGCCAGCAACACCGGACATTGGCCAAAATAAAAATGAAATAAATCAAATGTATCAAGGCCTATCACACGCAACACGCACCTATATTTTATAGGCAGAAACTCCCATCAAAGCAGCAGCAGCTTTTTTTTCTTCTCCCAAAATGGCGGAACGACAGAACCTTAGCACGCGCATTCTAGAAAACTTGCACGAAGCGCGTGCGGACGTGCAATTCGAAAATGAAACCGGTTTGGGCACGTGCAGCCGCCATCTTGGAAGTCTGAATCGCTGAGATGGTGAAAAAAGCAAGACGCAGTTTGACACCAACGAGTTGGTTGGTCGCTCCGACTATGACGTCAGAGTCCACTATACAGGGCGAGTCAACAATATCAACACTTTGGCAAGTTATGATTTACTCGATAAATGATCTTATTATGACATCATCTGCAAATTAAACTAGTACACTTCTTCAACCTGAGGTTCTCGAGGCCTAGTCTGGTATCCATCCACACCTGAACTTTAACAGTTTTTGCACGCATGGAGAGCGCTTATAGGCGACACTAAAGTGCAGAAAGTGGGCGCTGGTCAACGATAGACCAATAAATAATACGCTATATTTTTATTACGCAGTTGCATTATGTCTCGCGTTATGTTTTCGAGGAAAGGACATTAGCATAAACATTCTCCAGGTAGTTTTCCACGAGGGTGATGGTTTGACCGAGGTGCCCCCACCTTAAAATCAGCATTCAACATTCGTAAAACGGCCCTTGTCCGTATAGCTATGCTACCACGTGATCAATTACATATCCATGTATATACACATTCAAAGACAATGTAAGCGGGGCTAGTTTTTGCTATCCTTAGGCCAGGTTACGTAATTTTGCACACAGATTAATTTTATAACTTTGGTAGACCTTGTAAGAGAAAGGCATGTCCGAGCCTTAGCTACTTTGTGGCCAACCTTAGTGACGCAAACTGTTTTTGTTGCGTGTCTTTTTGCAAGCTGCATGAAATTTGTCTTCTTCGTTGTTTTTACACGAACAGTAGGCATTCTGCTGACGCTAATGAATTCAAGCAAAAAATTCAACTTGCAGAAATCAAGGGCATCCCAGCAAATGTGCCAGGAAATCTGACCAGTAAGAGACATCGAAGAACCACCCTGGACGAGTTCTTCGTGGCATCACTGGCGTGAGAATAAGTTCAATACTTTTTTGAAGAAAAGTTGATAGAAAAACACCAACACCCAACAGGCATACATTACTTAAGTACATGTATAACCTCAGATCAATTCTCACAAGGTCTGTCGAGGGATGGTTTCAAATAACTTCGTCAGTTGAACAGCTTTAATTTCAAGAGAATAAAATAATTTTTTTAATAAAAAAACACGAAAACACGAGTATTTTTTATGAAAACTCATTAAAAGAACCATTAATGGTTCAAACAGTAATCCCTTGACAAAGGACTTTGCTGTAGACATACACGTACTTGCTTTTTTAAATGACTATGGACTAAGTCAATGTGTGTCTGAATTTGGAGGGCACAGTGCCTGAAAGACTAAGTCAATGTGACTGCAACAATTTCGTGGACTTTCAAGTCACACTTCAAGACATTCAGTGAAAATTCAAGGAATTCAGTGGTACTTCAAGGACTTCATAAAATAAGACTGCAAGAACTTCATGAACTTTCAAGTCACACGCCAAGACACTCAAGGACATCATGAACTTCTGTCGGAATACAAGGCCTTCAAGGATTCCATGGACCTTGTGACTTCGTGGCTCCAAGGACTTTATTGAGACTACCACCAACATGTACACCTGACATCACAACTTGCTACCTCGTTAGCATCACTGGCATCACGAGACAAGAATTCTTGCCTCTTCGAAGAGGCAAGAGATTTAATGTATATTAATAATAATTATAACTTTAATTCAGCTGCAGACGCCTGGAGTTTTGCAGGCTGGCCTTCGGAAAAACCGAGTTTCCTAACTGCACCAAATGAGTTTGTCGTTGTAATTAAGGCCAGCGTGAAAACACACGCTAGGTGAAACTTTCGCACCAAAAAAGCGTGATGGGGCACGATGACATTCGGAGATAGGCCTCAATGGGGCAATTGCCCCCGCTGCGCCCAACCTTCTCCTATTGCACAACGACACAATACCTGGCCATCAACAAAAGCGGTGCAAGACACAAAAGGGCACGCCATTTGTTTGGCATTTTCCAACGCATCGCGTTTGTTCAACGGCCTTTCACGGTTCGTGTCCAACTGGCAAACATCGAGAATCACGCACAATAAGAGCACTTTCTTCGGCGAAGAATATTTTACGGACAATTTGACAAAAGTTCAATAGGGCACGCAGGCAGGTAGGGGTTGAAATGGTCGTGTGGCGCTGCAGTCGCCATTCCGTTTTCAGATACTGTTCTGTTCTAAAAACGTTTTCCAGGCAGCCATTTTGGAAAGCTAAAAACTGCATCAATTCAACTGTTTATGTCATTATTAGCGAATTTCATGTTCCCACATCTAACTATGAATGAGCAAGAAATGGAAAACATTTCAAAAGTGTCTTCCTTGGCTTTCCCTGTCGGTTTCAGCCCTGACATACATCGTTCGTGGTCATCGTGCTGGTTTCCTTTCTGGGCCTCCCAAACGCCTGGTCATTCATTTTTGATTCATGTTCGGCATCTTTTTCTCCCCATTCTCTGGCGAGCCCGATGAAATCGCCCATTGTTTTTCGGTCCATTTCCTTTATTTCACGAGACGCGCATAAAATAGTAATGGGCTGTTGCCTCGCCCGTAACAGGCTTTATGTAAAGAAGATCCGCTGGGGAAATATTGAAATAAAAGGGAAACAACGTTGAGAAATCCAAATGGAAGCTGGCGCACTCTAGCGGAAAAATTGCTCATCGCCATGCATTTGCCCGAGGTATCGAATACGAGATCAAAAGACAACATCGTTTGCTTTTCTACATATGGAGATCGTCGAAAGGACATCAAGAAACAATAAGTTGTTACGAAAAGTCACCCTTCATCACCTACATGTATACAACCTCTGGTGGAAAGATCAGTACCAACCAGTATAAAATTCTTAGTGATGTCAGTACAAGTATACTGATCTTTGGTGATATTAGTATAAATTTAGCTGACATCAGTGGGTTATACTGACCAACAGTGGTATTAACCAGGTGTTTGTAAGTTGAAAGAATTTCCACTAATATGTGTTAGCAAGTACAATTTTGCAGTACAAGATCGGTATAGTAACATCAATTAGCATACTGATATCAGTAGTCCAGAAAAACGCTATTGATAGTGATAACAGCACAGTGACCATGTACTGATTCAACATGTACTGACAACACAATCGCTATCCCTGCATATGTATTTGTTAGGTCGCAGTTGGTTCATTTCACTTGTACAAAATGCTTCTTAATGGAGAAACACATTCCAGAAGGAGCTACCATGTCTTTTGTATCCTCAGTGGCGGAATTTCAATTTATCATTTGTACCATGTCCGTCTACCCCCTTTTGACAGAAAATCTCCCTAAGGCCCGCTGCAGACGAGCGGTGTTTTAACGCGGGACGCAGCGGTTTTTCGACGAGCGTTCGTCCTAACCATTATCGTCAATG
>JAQFYZ010003087.1:0-14504 GCA_034695085.1 Cylindroiulus punctatus | reverse complement strand
GACTAGACCCCCCTACCACATGGTACCGAAAGGTACTGACAGTAGGGTACTGAGTTGAATTGAATTGAATTGAACTTCCCAATTTCACACTGGACAATGTCAGGAGAAAATGTGTGGACTAGCACTGGACAGTCCAGGTTTCATCCAATGTTCCAGTCTAAAGTAGACAAAAACTTAAACCACACAAATGTCAAGCTGGCTCCAGAATGTGACATACTCCACTTTCTTCCAGATGCTGCATGCTACATCACGTAGACATT
The DNA here is from genome assembly GCA_034695085.1 of Cylindroiulus punctatus. Lineage (NCBI taxonomy): Eukaryota > Metazoa > Arthropoda > Diplopoda > Julida > Julidae > Cylindroiulus > Cylindroiulus punctatus. The sequence goes on along the minus strand of JAQFYZ010003087.1, from coordinate 14,244 downwards.
GCCGCTACATTCCGAAGGGCAAATCGCCACTGCCATTTTATTACTATAATGCCAGATGGTGGCCAAGTAAACTAGATGGATGTTATGCGGCCCCTACACAGCCAATAAAATGCCAATACTGGAATCGTCAATTGTAGTAGTAGTTATAGTAGTGCCCATACAACGAACGACACTACACCATCAGTTTTACTTGCTCACACAGCCTTGGACAAAATTATTAGGCACCCTATGAATTTGGTTAATTCCTTGTAATGGAAAAGTACATGTCTTAAGGGCCATTTATCTTTCATGGATGATCTTGTGAAGTGTTCTAACCATTTTGCACGAAGGTAGTAAAACATTTGGTAGGGGCAATATTATGTGGGCAGCTGGAGATGTATTTATTTAACTTCAACTTGTATTCACTAGATTCTTTTTGGGTGTATGTAGCTATAGGATAGTTTATCATCAAAACTATGCCTAAAACAGGGGAACTGAGTGAATCTGAATGGGCTGCGATACTTGAATTGCATGGAGAAGGACTGTCCCAAGTGCAAATAGCATCTCGAATGAAATGCTCATGTTGTGCTGTTTAAACAACAATAAAACGCTACAATATTACCAAAGGGACAACAACCATGCCTGGAAGAGGCTGGAGAAGGAAGACAAGTGCCAGAGATGACCGTGTGATAGCACGACAGGCACTGAAGGACCGTCATCAAACATCAAATTCTAAAGCTGCCACTCTAATTGATAGCATTGGTGGAAATATTTCAGCTAGAACTGTTAGCAGGTGCCTTAATGAGCATGGTCTCCAAGCTAGGAAGCCCAGGAAGAAGCCATTGATTTCTGAGACTAACAGGAAAAAAACTTTTTGCATGGGTATAAAAGCATAGATATTGGACATCATCGGACTGGGAAAATATATTATGGTTAGGTGAAAGCAACTTTGAGGCGTGTTCTAATGAATACTGCAAGTAAGAAAATGCATTAATTGTTATTGCAGCTTTGAGGATGCTTAAGCAAATGTATGTTAACTGTATCAGTGATTTTTGTCATGTTATTCACAGATGTTTGGCCCCTCTGGGGGCATGTCTGTGCAGCGTAGATCTGGGGAAGCACACAGGCTCAAGTGTATCACCCCTACTGTCAAGTATGGTGGAGGTAGAGTCATGATTTATGGCAGCTGCAGGAGTGGGAAAACTGTTTATTTGTAAAGGTCAAATGAATCCAGACACATACACAGCCTGCTGAAGCAGACATTACTGTCATCAATGATTGAGATATTTGGTGGGGACATAGATCATGCAATATTTCAGCAAGACACTGCTCCCTGTCATACTACATGCAAGAACATGATGTGGTTTCAAGAGAACCAGGTTAGCCTGCTTGAGTGGCCACCACAGAGCCCAGATCGTTGTCCAATTGAGCATCTGTGGGCTCATTTGAAGAAAAACATCAGCATTCAAAGGTGCATGTCGATTGCTGAGTCACAAGCAGTAATTCTCGAGGAATGGAAGATACCTCCTTCTGTATGCAAGCGCTTGGTGGACAGCCTTCCAAACATGTCATTTATGGATAAAAGGATCATATTCATATTTGTGTTTGTAATTATTATTATAGATAGGTGCAGAAATGCCTGCATTTGTAGGGAGCCTAATAAATTTGTCCAAGGCTGTACAGAGATGCACCAACGATTTTATATTGGCTCATTTTGGAGCCCACTTTGATTAAGGTGGTGATATGTGTGCGCCTGGAAATTCTGTCTTGATTCCGTCTTCCGATGCTGATAACGAAATCATAACTTTATGTGCTACAATGTATAATGTTACCTCTTTGATCGATTGCTATGAGTAAATTAATCCACAATTCCCGATTTGTCACTGCCACTGCCACTGCATTTTGTTCAACTTCGATCTGTTTGAGGCATTTGGAACTTTCGTCCGCCATTGCCACATCGCAAAATTCCACCATGACAAGGCACAGGATCACACAAGCATTCTACTGACTATTCAGTAAACAAAGAAATCAACGAGCCATATAGGCTTCCGTTATTTCTGAAATCATTAGTAATTATCCGAAAATCCAGATATTTGTTATTATCGAACATCACTCCGTCAATCAACCCATTACACGATCACTAATTATGCAAGTAGCTGCTTGCCATCCGTAAAATTGACATTCTTTTTGCCCGTATAGGGGCCCCACTAGATTTCGATTACTGACAATATTCCAACTTTACGGATAATGCTGTCAGCATTACCAAACAAAGCTTGATCTTCAGGGTACTACCACTTATTTGTGAAAGATTTCTAATATATGAATCTGAACTGGATTGTTAACAAATATGGTGCCTTCAGTAAATCCTTCAAGTTAATTGCTATCAAGGACGTTACTCGAAAAAACATACAAAATCCACAACCTTGCGTACAATCAGTAGCACACACCAGTGAATTTGTAGTCTGCACTGTATTTCATTGAGATAGTAGACTTAAGTGAAAAAATGCGCCCAAAAATAACTGTCAATACCAACTGACACATGGTAATAGACCCTTTGGTGTAGACACACTCACATTTTAAAGAGTTCATTAAAAAAAATGCAATTTACCACCACTCATTCTACACTGAAGAAATAGGAATGGCACATTTGGAGTGCAGTTCAAGTAAATGAGAGGCATTTCAACTAACTTATAAAATAGCATAAACCAAAATATTTACAAGAAAGGAAACATACCAGTGTGGTTCAGATGGTCTTCGCTATATATAAACTTGCTCGCTGGCCAAGCTGTCAGCAAATGGTTGGACAATTTCCCGTGTTGCAAAGTAAAAAATGAGTCCGAACGTAATTGAAATTGGTAATGCTGGGAGAGCTTTTTTGAAGATGGCGAGCAAAAGCAGCGTCAAACACAGACCCTAAAATGAATAGGCCAAATGAAAATATTGTTAGTAGAAATTAGCATACAGCAAATAGATCAACCAAGTCTTTGCCAAAAACCATGCAAAACTAATGCAACTTTAATTACACTTACAATTAGAATGGCAACAAAACATGCCAATGTAGTGTTCCAGTCTCCATACGAGGATGCTTTGCCAACCAACACACTGTAAAATATAAAGTCTCCTAGGCCCAGTTTTACACCACCTGAAAGTAACACCACAGCATAAGTCAATCAGTCTAGTTAACATTAAAGAACAAGTATTACAAGCAAAACCTACGTTCTTCCTCTTCATCCTCCGGTCGACCCTGAGTAGTCGCTTGAGTGGTTCTTCCAGCAACATGATTTGCATCCACGCGTTCATTGTTAGCCCTCATAACTGGAACTTCGTCCCTTGGTGGATCAGCCACTAACCTTGAATCTACATTACTGGCAGGATTCTGAGGAGAATTTTCCACAGGACCATACATAACTTCCCCTTCAATACCAAGGAATGCTGGAGTACCAGCACTTGATGGCTGATTTACTGTTTCCTCTTGGTGGACTGCATTGGAGTTATTCTTATTTTTGGACTTTGACTTGCGCCGATTACCATCGACATTTCCATCAGCCATACTGTAGACAACAGTAGCTACAAAAACATTAACAAAATAGTCATAAGTCATATTGAACATGCTAACATTTTAACCTCAAAGTAACAATCTGAGTTAATTTAGTAACTTTCTCCAATACAGCTGCAATTATTTGGAATGGTTATTATTAATTCTGGATTCAAACCAATGCAATGTATGAAGTATGACGTGAATTGGAACCTGGTGTTGGTGTGCAAAATCTGCAGAAGAGTACGTTCACATAATGGAGTCATTAAATTCTACTTACAGGAATATATCAGGGCTGGAAAAATTGGTTCATTTCTTTCCTGGGCAGTTTCGACCAAAATCCGCAGAGGCCCTTTAGGACATAGTACTGCAACCAAATCTATAATAAGAGTGCAACGCCTGTTTTAGTTGTGCCCGACAAGAACGTGCACCAAACTTAAAATAATAATTAAACTTCTGATGTTTATCTGTAAGTCTTTGAGATGTGTTTCAGCAGTTATCTTAGTATATGGGGAATAAAAGCATACATAGTAAAGCTTACCCCAAACGGAAATAACACCTAAAACCACCCAGGTTGTCCAATCGGGCAAATACTTGATGAACACCAAAGCCATCAAAGCAGCGACAACTATCAAATAAGCTTGCTGAAGTAGCAAGGGGCCCTTCCAATGGATGCAAATCATGCCAACTACTCCAAAATTCCACATGATTATTGTCAACGTGATATAATCCATTGGTACATTGTACGCACGAAGAACCTCTCTACAATTGAAAACAGGGTATCAAATCTGGATTCGACTTTCAGGTTTTACAGCATTCAGTAATAACTTTCATAACAAAACACTCACCCCAAATAGATGTACGCAAATAAAAACAGTAGCATTAGGGATGAAACTATCAGCCATCCATGGATTACCTACATAATCAATAAGCATTCCTGATGAATTCCTTCACACAAAATCTTGATATATCAACACGTGGAATCTAGCTAACCTTATAGCATTCATATTTGTAAAGCAATATTAGAACGACTGTCATGCAGACGATGAAGCCCATCAGTATAAGGGCATTTGCAATCGATTGCCATGCCTTGGTACCAGGATCTGTAGTTATTTCATGGAATGGAGTATAAATTCTGTGAAAAGATGAATAATATTCAGACAACTCGTCCATGGGTTAGATTCTTACCCTCAACTTGTTCATACAAAAGCATACTTACAAATATGAATCTTTTATGGTATAGAACGTTACTGAGCTAATAGTGGCTACGACCACCAGCATGCAGAGAGTAACAGGCACAAACAGTTTGATAACATGTTTGGCTCCATATTTGAGCTCTTCTTCTTCTTCATCGTCCCAGCTCTGTGGAGATCTTTGAGCATCCTCCAAGCGGGGGTTGTTGCCAGATACCCTTACATCTAAAGTAGCATCAGGCTGGTCTTGAGTTTCCTGGAAAAACATTTGTCATTGTCATGTACAAAACTTTAATACAGTTTACATGTACCGTACAAAAGCAGAATATGACAACCAGGGCCCTGTTCCACAGAAGTATGGACATGCACTTACAGAGGTATGAAGTAATACTTAACCTTTTAGTACACCAAGTGTAAGTTGTAATGCACAAAATAATCTTTGTACATGAGTAGTAAAAGACTAAACAGCCCACACATTTTTATGGAACAGGGCGCCTAGGGCACTGAAATAACAAGTAGGCCTACCTGTCGAACTCTTTGACGGCTTCTTTTTCCAGGAGCTTCGCCCAAATCATTGGATGTTGCGCAGTTTGCGGACATCAGACTTTCCTCCTCCTCCCTGGTGTGAGCTTCTCCCAAATCTGTACGGAGCGTACAAAATATAATTATGGAAAGTTATGAAATTGGAATTTGACAAACGCTTGTATTCTGTGAGCAACAGACCAGAATTTCGCTTTGCACCCAAGTCTATCCTGTCAACTAAAAAATTGAGGAAATAACACCGAATCTGTCTTATTTCGCGAAGTTGGTTTTATCACTGAAGATAAACCGAAAACTGAGCTTATTTAGCTTTTATTATTCGCATGCTGCGTGACGGTGTGAATATTTTAAACTAGCACCCTATTCCTAAAGTGCAAAACGAAACCGATTGGGGTGTATGCGAAAAACAACAACAATGAAACGTTTGCTGGTAGCGAAATTAATGGAAGTAAATTTTAGGTTTCGCATCCTGAAAGTTAGAAATTCGGCGTTCTGATTGGGGTGCCCCACAATCTGCACGCTTTATGCTCGCTTTCGTCCATGTTTTCAAATGTTTAAGGAACCATCATGGCGTGCCATACTTTGCAATTAGAGAAAGCAATTTTACTGAACAACGACGTAGTAAAACATTCATTCTCAAAATGAATTCCTCGTTAAAGCGACAGTGACAGCCATAGATTAACCTTACCGAGTCTCGGCATTGTAATTTTCAAGTTTGTAGCAATAATTGTCGGTAACCTGTCGAATGATATCCGTACTGATAGCCATAAATATCACTGAGGTATAAGCATATACCCAACGCTATGGTATGAGGCTTCACGCCCCTGTCCAATAGCACATTGCCCTTGGAAATAATAGACTCGTCCATATATAGAGCGCGAAAGACAAACATTTGAAAAGATACATGTATATTCATAAAAAAGTAACTTACACGATCTCATCGTGACAAGAGGAATGCCATCGTCGAAATAATTGCTCGCAGCTCGAGCCATATTTGCGAAACAATAGCCACCTGTGAATTAAGTCGGGCTAGCTTTTTGAGTACTAGCTTAGTTTTATATTTTCTGATAATTTTGTTATCTCAAAAACGTATAGTTTATGAGCTGCTTATCAAATCGTTATCAGGGAATGTGTTCAATAGGCCAGTGTTGATTATCAAAGCAAATATATTTCTCATGTCGCCTGTATCATATACACTGACATGTAATAGAAACAGAAACACTTACTTTGAATTTTCAACTGGATTGTTATTGCAACCGTAATGTAGTGGAAGCTTTTAAAGATAGCCTCTTCGTGTTTAAAATGTTTGATTTTTTAAAATTTGTAAATGGGCATCTAATAAGCTTCACTGATATTTCCGTCTTCTTCCTCAGGCTGTTCATCTGAACTGTCATGGTTGGAAGTTTGAGATTGTGACAGGATTTCATTTCCCTTGAAAAGAACATTAGATGCAGTTATTTGCATCTATTTGAATTTCATCCTGACGAAAAATATATGGCATACCTGTAAAGTCCTGTTTTTTAAATTTCCAACCCAGAACGCCGAATCGCAGTTGTTAGTTGCAAGCATGGCTTTCACACGAAAGAGGAATATTTCCAAAGTCTTCTTGAGATATGGAACATGTCTGGTCAAACTGACACTTTTAAGGATCTAAAACAATTGCAACATAAAGCGATTAAATAAAGCATAGATGGTGACATAGGCCAGATTGCATTAAGGTAGAACTGCCAATTTAAACTTGGGAAATACAAAAAATGGCCATTTGCATTCTCTGTGAAAATACAATACAACTCACTTTTGAATGGGTACAGAAGTTTTGCAAATTCCGTGTGCACTGCTGCATTATTTTTAACAATTCAATAGTATCATCATATTTCGTTATTAATGCACGGTCAAGAAGTGGCATGGCCAATTTTATGAATAATTCCAGGAATTGGCGGCTGTTCTGAAAATGATTAACATGGAAAAGCCATCAAACCATTTGTTATATCACGTACAATTTTAAACGTATTCTCAAGATCTTTTTAATTATTTACCTTCAGGCAGATGCTAAACATAAGCTGAGTATCAAAGGTTTTCACTAAAACCAACAAAATCTTAAAGATTTTAACAGATAAGCTCCAAGTGAGTAACCATTCCTCGTCGTCCTAAAAATTGCAGAGTTATACCGTTTTACTATCGTCTCATGCAACATGGATTTAAGGACTGGCCAAACTATATTCACCTGGCTGCACCGAGGCCGACTTTTGTTGATATTATCAATCAAGTGTTCGTGCAAAACTCGGTAATACACAGGAAATGAAATCCTGTGAAAATAAATATATGATTAACTAAAAATAAAACTATCTCAGGCGCTTAAGGTAACTTATAATAAACTGAATGTCTATATAACCTCGTAAATGTGGGATATGTTTCTGATGCATCGGTATCATTGTCTTCTTGTGTTAGCTCAGGGATTGCGTTGGTGACAAACAATTCAATTGCTTCCAACTTGTCATGCACTGTCCTGAAGTAAATTCTAAAACAAAACGAATGCAAATCAACAACTCGCTCAGTTTCTGCATCATAATCGCATAACTGAATTTTTAATAGGGAAACAATATAGAATAAATGAGCTGTGTCCCCTAAAACAAACGACTCGCACGACTTATCATCATGAACATCACTTCAATCTTAAATAAGAAATTTACTTTCTTAATAATTTTGTGAGAATCTGCCCTAAAAAAGCAAGTCTGGTTAGATTAGAACCAAACGAATAGAGAAGTATTTGGAAATATGCTTACGCCAGTAACTTTGCCAGAGCAGGATTATTCAGTGCTTGATGTTTGGAAGATGCTGGTGTAGGAGTCCAGCGTTTTTTTAATATACCCAGTGCCACTTCAACTATATGTATGAAAGTGCGTGACGTTTAATTAGGTAGGATTATTTCAAAATTTGAAACGCTAGTTTGAACCGAAACTGAAACTTACCTAACTTGTTATTTAAGAAAACCTGCACATTATTCTCAGCTATTGAATTTAAGATGCACACAATTGTGACTGCTGAAGAAAAATCTGGTGCAAGCTTCAACAAGTCATCGAAATATGAAAACGATTTTCTAAGAAAAAGAAAATTGTTACAATGCTGAATGCAAAAATTTTACATGAGGATTCCAGTACATGTAATTTTATCGTAGCCCCAAAGCCCCAATCTCGTTTCATTTATGATTAACCTTTCATGTGGTTTTCAAAGTAAATCACCCCAAATTATTTTGCAAAAAACGATGGTCACAAAACATACCTCGCAAATTCCTTGGGGCCTCCATCCGTTTGTTTATCACAGAAGACTTTAAAAATTGTTTTCAAAAGCTCGGCATTCTTGCTAGACTTGAAACCATTCCACATAAATGTCTTCTCGATTATGCACAAGATACTCCTAAATGCATCTGCCAACTCACTATGACCTGCAGACATCAGGTCAGACGTGTCTTCCTCGTCACTGCTGTCACTTTCTGCTTCATTCAAGTGGGATGTTATTGTTTCTAAGTGCTTCCGTAAATGTGGAAGTAACTCTATCACAACAGCTGCCACTGTGTCGGACCCTTGGACTAGAAGATTCTGATGAATGATAGAGTTTTGAACCGATTTATCCTAAAAATTGAAAAAAGTTTTTACTAAGAAACAATGCTAATGTGAAAACTTAGACAGGCTGAGAATTTATTTGCCAAAAATTACTATGCCGAAGCCCGTTTTTGAGGATCTGACTGTTAAGGAAGCCTCCAACTTTGAATTCAGGTCGTCCAAAAGAAACATAAGTACATCCAATGATAATGTTGGCATAGAACTGGCCTAAAACATCAACGAGAACAACGTTGTCAGTAATTATTCTGCAAAATTCTATGTTTGGTATAACAGCAAAGCCACACACAGATGGTTCCTTGTCCCGCTTTAAAGCCACTTTATAAGATAATAGATGAAAGATTTCAATATCAATCTCCCTGCAAAGAAAACGACAGCTTTGTAATTAACCTTTTATTTAAAGTTTTTAAACAGTCACAAATCGCACCTGAAAAAGATTCTGTACAAATGCAATTCGACTGGCTCTGCTTTCCTGGATTTCGCTGTGTCAACTGAAGATTTTTCCTTAACCTGTAACAATCCAAACAATTACTTGGGAATTCACATACAGAGGGTACATAACTTGGCCCATAAACAGTCCACTAACTTTTTTTTGGCTTATCTCAGTTTCATCCTCATCCATGGCCTCCTCCTCCTCCTCATCATCATCATCATCATCATCATGCTTTTGAGTTCCACTTGCATCAGGTTGACTAGGCGAGCTTGGCCTTTTTCTTTTGTTCGTTTTAGCCTTCACATTTTTTGCCCCTTTTAGTTTCAGTTTTGGTACGATTAGCTTAGCAGCTATCTTCGGTTCCATGTCAAAATGGGCAGGTGGTGGTATAAAATCTTCAGTAACTAAAATCAAGCATATTTGCATAATTTTCACAGTCTGGGCAGGCGCATTAAAAAACATGAAAGCTAAATGGACTTGCTATATAGCAACCGACAGTTTTAACAAAAAAAAAAAGTTACCTGCAAGAAACTCTGCTAACTTCCTTCGTAATTCCACAATTTCTTTCAGTCGTAATAAGACTTTTAACTGGACATCCTTATCTCCTTGAGAAACAAATCCGTTTACAAGCTTGAATTCGAAAGAATAAAATCTGTTACATTAAGTGACATTTTATCTGCAGTTTTTAAAAATAAAAATGCTGCGTGAGTACCTCGATAAACCAGTTAATAAGAGTGAAGCAACAGCGGCAAATAAACTTCTTCTGTATATTAGAGGCTTGAAAGAAGTTTTCCAAGCTGTTTTTCGATATGAAGTAAATGGGACAGCCTTGAAGAATTTCAAACATTTTTAACTCATCACTGATAATCACACCATAGAACGTTAAAAAAAATTACATATTTGAAACTTACCCAAAAGGGCATCAATTCCTTCAAGATTATTATGAGCAGATTGTTCACAAAGGCGAAGCAAACGAAATTGTGAGGCCATACACGACAAAAATACCCTTTGTAAATATATCCAAATCATATAAGTGCCTTGAGGGATATTTCATAAAAGAAGCAGAATGTTAAATCACCTTTTTTTGGTAGTTGTCAAAGAAAGTGCTGTGGTGGAATCAGTCGCACCAATGGGTAGTAAATTGACGCAAATTTTTGCTTCGACACTATCATCATTGTGTGAGAACATCAATTCGCCTTCCACCCCAGGGATTCTCAATAAATAAACCAAACCATTTAATAAAACTTTCAAATCAAACGATAAAAATAGCTATCACATTCAGCCAGATTTGAAAATTAGAGGATACAGAAGCGAACAAAAAATTAATATATGTACAATCTTTCCAAAAAAACTAGACGAACCTTTGTAAATTCTCATCAGCATCTATAATGTAATCGTCCTCAAAATCATTGGACATGTACTCCGCCAACCATGTCTAATTTAAAATAAATATTTTGCTGTAAATACTAAGGAATTAAGTTGAAATTGCAACCAATCATGGGTATACCTCAAAAATGGACTTAATTTCCCTTTGTTGAATCGCACCGGCTAATTCATCATAAAGTAACGATTTAGCTTCAAAATCCTTTTCCATGTAACGCTCAGCAATTTTGAATAGCTCGCAAGCTTCTTTTAGCTTGACATCCTCAGCAGTCAATGTTCCTTCCCTAAGGAAAAAGCACAATTAATAATGAAATCAGCATAATATTCAGGTCTACATAAACACAATCTGGCAAATTCACTACATACCTTTTTAAAAGCACTTTAATAAACGCTAAAGCGCCTATGACGCCCATGCGCTGATAACTACAACACATAAAACAACATTAATGGCTGTAATGTAAAAAATGCCAATATACAGTATGCAGATGACAATGAGGATAGTTAACAGACTGTGAACCGGGATTTCCAATCTGCTTTCGTATTAAAATGCACACAGAATCGTTCAGCTCCTGTTCATCGGCACTTTTTCCACCTCCCAAATAGCTAAGGATCATGTAAACTTTCCTGACAAGAGCCAAGCTCCATGTTTCGAGGTAGTCCAGTAAACCCTATTGCAATAAAAATAAACAGAAATTGGACCAACCTTATCAATAATTTGTGGTAAATAGAAAACAAAGGCTGAACTAGTTATTTTACCTTGAGAAATATACCATATGGGGCAATTTTCTTATGTTGCTCCACAACAAAGGCCAACAGGACATCTAATGCAGCACTCATTTCAGAATGTAACCCACTTCGGGCATGAGTGATTAGTGAGGAAATTATGTCCTGGGTCACTTTGGAATCGTCGAGGTAGGAGAAAGCCAAAGTGTATAGACACTGAGCAAAATTCTGCAAGGCGACATCTTTTGAGCGAAGCAAGTCTTCCATAAGGCTTTTAATCGGCGTGAAATATTCCAGGCAAATCTAACAGTATCACGACGAATGTCAGCTTGACACCTACTCTTCAACACACAGTCCCCAAATTGCATACTTACTTCAGCATGTTGCATGAATGCAGTCCTGACTGACCCTTTACGAAGTCTTCTGTTTTTTATTAAGGTCTTGATTAGGATCAAGGTATGTTTTTTGTAGACCGCCACATCCAGTAGTAAAAAAAGTAGTAGCACATCTATAACTTTTAGTTGTTCATCCTCCGTTCGTTCGCCGTCGATGAGCTTTATAAGGGCACTTCCAATACACGACTCTCGCCTAATAGACGATTTTATCTCTTCTAGAGTTAATACTTGGTAATTCTTCTTCTTTTGATCAGCTCTGTAAAAACAGCCAAACAGAATACTAATTATTATTGTGCATATCTACATGTATCTATCCGTGAATGTACCTTTTCAACCCATGATAAACATCATGACTTTATCCCGTTTGAATGTTGAACATTAGACTTTGCATTTAAAAATAAATTTATATTCGAGCGCGTTTCTAATGCAACTGGGCCGAGTCTAGAGGACTCTAGGTTTCTTTTATAATCTTGCCACATACCAAACTAACACAATATGCAATGCAAGCGATATTTTCAACGTACTTGTTTGTTGCAAGTTGTGAACTTTGCTGAGATGAGCTTGTCCTTGTTGATGAAAAGTCAAGCTTCGATTTCAATTCACTTAAAACCTACCGAACATCATGGAACAGAAAACAAAATTGAACACTACCACGGATTAATGAAATGTAACAATTTAATGACTGTTTAACAAAATATTTGCGAAATCACCCCACCTCCATTGCATTTTGAACCGTCTCACAGCTCTGTAAAAGGTATCGCACAATAATTGGTAAATCATTGAGCCGGACAGACTCCAGAATTTTAAAAACAGTAGTTGTCACCTAAAATGAAAAATGAAATTAGGCGTGTAGACATTCTTTTAAACATTTTTATGGATAAATAAACGTTCATGCCTCAAAATTCTGTAAAGAGGTCACGGAAATGTAAAAAAGCAGTATATATGATGCCATATAGTGTATGATAGCGATGATTCTGAATGCTTAATAATAATGACATCCCCAGACGCAAAAGCAAATTACAGAAGAACTGCATGTATGCTTACTTCACTAATAATGTCTTGCGGTACAACTAGCATTGGAAAGGCATCCAGGATGGCAACGGTTAAATCAATTCGTTTCTTTAAGAGATCACTAAATGAAAATAAATATTAATAGAACCTACATGTCTCATTATGTCAATACAGTTTAAATGAAAAATAAGTGCTTACACCCAATGCTTAGCTACAGTCTGATGATCGTTCTCGTATAAAATTTCAGGTAATACAGCGATGACCTCTTTCTGCATATCAAGAGTCAGAATCTCAAAGATTTCCAGCAGTTTTTCGCAACAACCCTTTTGGAAAAATTTAAATATTTTAGCACACGTACAGAAGGTAGCGAAACCTCAAAGCTTAACAAATGACTTACTGAACTGTCCACTAAAACATCTAAACGTCGAAACTGATACAAAATCATAAGTGGAACTTTTTTTAGGTCACCTTCTTCAAATGCAGAACTAAACAATATAAAAAGAAAGAGTACAGACGCAAGTTAAAATTAGAGCGCTTGTCACATGGATCTTTTGGTTAGAAAATTAACTAAATGGCAATACTAACTCGTCATTGGAATTCAATTCTGCCAACTTCTCTAACAAAATGACGACTAACTTTGGCTGAAATATAAATAAGTTGAGCGCTAATCAAGTAGTTGGGGTCAAAATTCTGGTTTTCAGTAAACGCCAACTAGAATTACCTGTAAAGTGGTGTTACGTAACAGTAAACGAACTAACGAATCATGGTTTCCTGAACAGTCACTATAAAAAAGTATGCCTTGAAACAACTGCTCTCAGGAGATCATCAGCTGACAAATGTCTTAAAACAACATCAAGAGAACAATGAATTCTATGAAGAAACTGTCATTAAAGGTACAGATAACTTACTTGGGGCTTGTGGCATCTGCAAGGACTGGGCTGAGGCATAAATACAATTTCTTTGCATCCTCGATAAAATCCACAAACCCTGACAAAAACCTCTCAAGTACCTAAAATTTGAAGCGAATACAGTTTGGTAAGGGTTCAGAAATAAGGAAAAAGGAATGACAATATTTTACTTGGTAATTATCAGTGGCACGTACAACTTATAGCTTTTAGTGGACACATGAAGTTGTACTGCTGAAAACTGCCAGCCAGAGATACTAACGACACTGGCGTTGGTGACAAAATGTCACAGTGGGTGCCCAGCCTAATACCCTAGCTGTTCACACAGTGCACCTATACGCAGTTATCAATCAACTGGCATTTGGGTATGCAGAAATGTGGGCTTTCAGATTTATGAAGCCACATCATGCCGGTTAACCGGCATGATTGGTAAACCGAGTATGGGTGCACCGGCCGTGTGAACAGGGTATATGTGGTGCACAGTGACAGAAAATGAATTGTTTTCTGACAATTGCACATGTGCATGCGTC
>JAQFYZ010003086.1:0-14505 GCA_034695085.1 Cylindroiulus punctatus | reverse complement strand
TGGGATATATTATACATGTATACACGTAGGCCCACTCGCGCTGCACCCTCTTCTCACCCCAGGGGACGACCATAAACTAACCAGATTACATTTAAAATGCTCATTGATTAACCAGATTTCATCAGAATGCCATTAATTATCGTAAAAACAGCAGTTTTGTATATATGTTTTAAAAATGTGTTCCAAAAATATATAATTTGAAACAACTAGTGAATTCGGCTAATTTATGAACAGCCCTCGCCTTGCGGATGATAAGTGACGCGGCCATATTTTATGCACATTTTCCTGTTTATTAACTTAATTGTAGAATAATCATGACCTAGTAAATCAAAATTATACTAATTTAGAATTCCAAAATCCGCAACTCGTATTAGTGTCGTAAATTCCAAATTACTATAATTTCATGTAAGTATGTCGCGATTATTACACCTTCTATTTACATTACGATATTTTATTATGATTTAATGATGAATTAATTTTTAACAAACAACAAATGACAATGATAATTCTTATGTTTAAGTCATATTTTTTTTTAAAAAATTCAGTCTGTTTCAAATTATGATAATCAACGAAATGAATAATTGAATCGAAAAGTGTATTTATAAGTAAATATTGGACGTACATGTATATGCAGGAAAAAACAATGAATGAAAATCAAAATACACTTTTTTTCATCCTTTTTCAATTACTTTTCCTGCTTGTACTACTTTTAACGCCTTTTAGAATTAAAATTAAGAAATAAACACATTTTGTATTTCCACTTGACATTTCCAGTGTTAACTTTGACTTTAAGTTAAACTACTTCCGATGAATTCGGGAATATATGGACGTTGTAGTTTCGTGTCATTATAAAATTGTGACTTTTCAGTGTAAATACACCCCCCTCCTATATGATGGAACACATTTTGACCCTGGTGCTATAATTTCCTGACCTTTCCAGGACCACTAGACACACATCTGATGATGTACGAAAGCGAACATGTCCTCACATCCAATATCGGCCACATATTAAACTGGTAATTATGTTTCATAAGACAGTTCTCAAACCCTTGGCGTTGATGCGTCGAGCAATGCGGGCAAAGTAGCTACGAGGGGCAGCGCGCCCATTGTGGTCGCGGTTGTTGTTTTTTGTGGGTGTAATGCGAATCGTATGACGTGTTAGTGTGTGCGTGTGACAAAAGGCCCCGTCCCTCCTCCTTGCCCCAATAATTACGGCGCTCTTTTTGCAGGTTGGCCGGAAATGCCCCGCCGCATTGTGCGTCGTTGGTCGCTGCTCGCCAATTAGCGCCACCCTGTGTTTAAAGCGGCGAAACATGCACCCAATTAGGACAAAATTAGAGGCCGATGGACAAACGGGAATGAAAAGCCCTACGCCCACAAACCCCCGCTCAACGCGCATGCGCGAACGCACCTAGCGAACGTGCGTACACGCGCGTATAACGCACCGATTCTCACAAAAACTGTTGCGCGACAAGTCTCAACACGGCGAGAAAATGTTGCGTATAACGTTACGTATATGCGTGAACGTTTACTGTACGTATACACGTGAACGTTGACGCTAAGTATACGCGTGAACGTTTACGTTACGTCGCATCGTTTAAGTTGCGTATGGAAGCCCATACCAGTCTCATGTTACTCAGCAAATACAAAGTGGAAAAGAATGTTAGTAACATTATATTGAGTCTCCCAATCATCACGTGGCATCATGAAGCACATACATGTACATGTAAATTTGAAGTAATCCAAGAACTATACGTATATAAACAGAATACGATAAAACGAGATATTGTAAAGGTTAGTCAAGAATGGAATCTCCTCCCCTATTATATTAGAATAATACCGTTTGAATGTTCCTCCTATGCTTATTATTCAATTATTCAGAACTATTCAAAATATTAAAAATTATTCAATAAATATCTCCTATACTCATGTATTAGGCCCTGCACATTTTTAAAACCAAATTGTTCTTGTACTCGTTTCAAAATTAGATGAAAGTTGTTTAAGAGAAATGTACAAGTAGATATCATTATTATTATTTATTCAAGAACGTCATATATGACAAATTTAATACACGAGTATATACGAGGCAGACAAAAACAGTACATTGAAAACAATAGTATCAAGTTTCTAAAAGATATAAATGTAGTAGTTTTGATTTAAAATGCTTACACATTTTTATGCATACATGACATTGTCATCGATGACGTTCGAATAAATGATAATCATAATGATAATGGAACACACGCCATTCAAAAATGGAATTTTTTTTTTGAAAATTCGAAAAATGGAATTTTTTTTTGAAAATTGGAAAAATGGAATTTGTTTTTGAAAATTCGAAAAATGGAATTTGTTTATGAAAATTCGAAAAATGGAATTTTTTTTTGAAAATTCGAAAAATGGAATTTTTTTTTGAAAATTCGAACGGCGTGCATGCGTCACGTGCTTCGAACTGGTGGCCGCATATTGTGTCGTAGGTGATGGTGGGTGATAAAGGGAGGACTGCAACTACTGCAGAACGCGTCCGTGTGACAGTGATGCCAGATAAGGATCTGCGGGTAGCACGCAAACATGGCCGCCGCTGGGCTTATCTTGCCTTTTTGGAATCGCTTACAAATTGGTCGCGGTGACCTCTTGGAATGCCGCGGGTCAACGTGACCACCCACCGCCACCGGACAGATAAAAATAGTAAACGCTCGCTGATTGGCGGACGGCCAGTGCTACCCTATGATAAGGCCTTTTGGCAAATCATCACTCGGCGCGCCTTTTATTGGCTGTAACGTGTTCTAAATAGTTGAGGTAGTGTTTCATGTCAACTCGTGTTTACGGTATGCACTGTCAGCAATTGAAGATGTGCCCTATGGTACCACGCAGGGGGTGTGTTTAATCGATGATCTCAGTTCCAAACGTATTCTTTTAAAATTTACGTGAGAATCACATGAATTTTGGTGTTGGAAGACATATGCCCCAGCTTACCACGCATACCTAGGCTATTACCCACAATTGGGTTGTTGGGTTTCTTTGGGTTATATCTCGGAATGAACTCTTTGTACATTTATATACCTAACCTAAACTCGACTAATGTGGTTGCTGCCCCCTGAAGGCGAGCAATCACTGCCAGCTCACCAGCCGTCAGAAAGCGCATCTCATAGTCGGTGCTGGAGCAGGGACGATACCGAAGTACGCCATTTATTCGCTGTTTACGAATGTTGGTGTACTTGTATTTGGGTTAAAATGAATGCCCCCATCAGTAGTTTTGGGTAATGAAGGAATCGATGGTTATGTATGATGCCCTTTTATTTGTTATAAACTGATGATGCCGATTATTTTAAGCTATAGATAGTGGTCTAAACGTGGATTATTTAAATGTGGTTTCACGTTAGCCAGCCTAATTGTAAAGCGACACAATTTAAAATTGTCAATTTCTAGAAGGACCTTTGTAAATGATTGTAGAGCACCATGGTTTCATAAGTGACGTGATAAAAACATCCACGGTAGAGGCCCTTTCCGACAAATTATGCTGTTATAGAAATATTCAACATTCATTCAAAAGCCTGTTTAAAACAAATTAGATAAACGTTTGGGTGCCAAATATGTAATATTCGCTATAGATGCAATAATTACCACAAAAGTATATACAACTGGTATTTGGGCCCTACATTTATAATGGTAACATTTTTGATGAATGCTACCATTTTTCGCGTACTCGTGAGCATGTTATCAAAACATATTTGCTGACATGTTTTTCCAACGTAAGTTATCACATGGTCCATGCCTGTTTTATAAGGTGCAAAATAGGAACGTAATCGAAACGTGCTAAACTTTTTGCTAACATATTTAACACGTGTATATATGTCATGCACGTCAATTCATATGAATTCATCGGTATATGTCAGTATATAAATTGAGTCACCTACGTGGAAATGGTTTTCAAACATAACTTGTTTGATACGTGTTGAAAGTTGAACTAATAAGGGGCAGTTGCTATAAGCCTAACCTCGTCGGCGTAAAAACCTCATCAAAAAAATCATTTTTCAATTGATTAAATGCAAGTATGGTTAATCTTTCAAAAAGGCTCGTTACGCAAATGTTTTCCATTGTCACGCAAAATGCTGGGTATGTCATTACGGAGGGTCCTACGAGCTGCTAAGCCTATTAGCGTTAGAGGGGGGTGAAAGGGCGCGTGTTTTTATCCGTAATTGTAATACTCACCACCATTTTGAGCCCCTTCCTTTCTTGCCGATGACCGTGGCCTGGGGCAGGAGGACCAAAGTGATGAGTAGCAACAAACTGCAGTTCATTCTGAGCGATAACATCTTTACAGCTCTTCCCTCCAGCGGGGGTATGGGCCCTTTGCCGCTTCGGGCCCTTTGCCGCACAAAATCCGAATTTCCGACAGTCGTCTTCAGTTCATTTTACACCTTTTTAGATTTTCCGAGCACTTTATTTTCGCTTCACTTTTGATATATTCAGTTCTCCATCGTTCGAGGAAGGATGAATCGAAAGCAGGCCCTTTTCACGGATGGGTCTTTTTAGATTGAGTTTGTTTTTCCTCCGGTACGGCACGAGTTGTTTTCCTTTTTTCCAACTTTTCCTTTTTTCGAACTTTTTTTTCCTTTTTTCGAAGTTTTTTTCCTTTTTTTGAATTTTTCGAATTTGGAACGCGATCCTGGCGTTCTAGAACAGGCGCGTCAATCACGCTTTGGAACGCACGCGTCGTCGCGTTTCGAACGCCGTCGCTGCGCGTGCCAATCCGATCACGCGGCGCATTCTTTTTTTTCCTTTTTTCAAAAAAAAAAAGAATGAAAATTTAAACGGCGCGTTCTACGGATTCCTTTTTTCAAGTAGTTAACGTATTTTTGTCAAGTTGAAAAAGGCGGTTTGGTCTCTTTTTCAAGTTTAAAATCGCGGTTTTCGGCGAGGACGGTTATCCGCGGTGGTGGGCCTCCGTGCGTGGTAATCCTGACCCCTGACCCCGGTGTTTTCTGCCGCCGCTGCTGTCCTCGTGTCCGGTCACTGGTCACGTCCGTCCACTTTTGGTCCGGCAGCTGGTCAAGTGCGACTCGGTGCCGTCCATTTGTTCGCGCCTTACCTCCTGGACGGACAGCGCCTCTTTTTCGCCGCCTGGCGGACAGGTACGGCACTTTTGGCCAGGCTTTTCGTGGCGGCCAATCAGCGAGCAGCTCGGCCATCCCCGCAGCCAATGGTAGGCCAGGCTGCGGGTGGCCCGCACTCGACTCTTTACCGCTGTGCTTGGTTCGGTACCGAGTTTTCCTGAAAAATGGCGGCGGTGATGAGCCGGGAATTCCTTTTTTTTTTGAATTTTTTTTGAATTCCTTTTTTTTTCTAATTTTTTTTAAAAAAATTTCCGTTCGTTAATTAAGGGGTGATAAACCCCCCGACGCGCAAATTGAGCGCTGTTGTTAATGGCTACGCCGGAACATTTGTCCTCCAATTTTCGATTGGGTTTACATGTGCATGCCAGTTAGTGAACAATTTGCTATTTAAGACTAAATCCTTCTTAAAGAGAAGTTAAGGCTCATTGAAAGTGCGTCGTGACTTTGGGGACACCCTGCACAACATTTCGAGACCCAATTTCTCCTTTCCTGGTCTACATATTAAAATAATTTTTTGTTAACATTAAGAGGGACTCGCGTTTTTGGGATGGGACTATTGAAAAATTATGGAAATGCATTTGCTAGTAATAAAAACGATAATTCTATAGTTGACGTTTTCATTTCGCTTTATGAGCGATAGATGTCTGAATGGGATTTCATGAGATCTGGAATTTGCAACAATTCTAAAAACGAAATGTCTTTTCATTTAAATAGTCCAGGAACTTACTATCGATATAAACTTTGAGTTAAAACATTCAGTTTAATTTGAAATTATCATATCTGTCTAAAATTAGGTTCGAAAAATCACTCTCAATGGGCCTTAAGGCTAGGATGTCAGCCTGCCTATACAAAAAGGAAATAAACGTTATATTGATATCATTATGCATTTGTTATACCCATAAATGAATTACTAAGAAATAAATAATGGTTTCGACATTATTACTTAGTTTTTCTAGAAACACATTTTAAGCGACTAAAGTCAAAATAGTCTCATTTCAGGCACTGAAAACGAGATTCATAAAGTGACTGAATTTTATTAAGTGACTGAAAGCAAGACGTCAGTTTTTACAGTGTACAAGATATGCCTATACCGAGCAAAAAAATGCTTTACACAATTTGAATTTAACCAATTAATACCAACGCTGAATTTATCTTTTACCACGTGCAATTTAACATCTGCCATGGACAGGTACGATTTTTAAAGTCGTTATAGTCACGATTTTTATTAACAAAATAAATTAAGATGCGCAATTTTGAGTTTTCCCATCTCGGTTGCATTTTTCATTAATAAACTGCGTAATTCACAACCTTATCGTACCTGGCAATGGCGGATGAAAAACTCTCACGGTAAGAAATAAATTTAGCGTTTGTATTAACTAGTTAGGTCCAAATTGTGTAAAGCATTAATTATTATTATTATTTGCATTTTACATGGTACGTGTATAGGCATGAGCAATGACACCTGTGGGTGTATTACATTGAATGAACCTTTTTTTTTATTGAATTCGGAAAGTGTTGAATGAATCCTCCAACAATTTACCGATATGATTAAAAATTGATTACAATGATTAAAAAAGATTAAAAATTTAATGAGCGATTCGTTCTTTAAATTTAGGGACTAATTAAGAACGAAATATGAAATGACTTCGACGCCATGTTGTTCACAATTAGGTATTTCGAATTATTGAACAATTCTATATTTTTAAAAAGTTCTAGAATCGTTTGTTCTTAGAACGAGCTGTGGGCCAATGGGAAGGCGGATTTCGATTCGAATTTGGCGGCCTCGCGTTGCATGACGGTCGTGGAATTTTCTCACCCGTTTTGTTTTAAAAGTGTAAAAACAGTTTTTATTTCGGTGCAACTTTTGAGTTTTTCTCAGCTTTTAAGGTAAACAAGCGCGGCTATTTTATGCAAATACGGATTTCCGACCCGGTTGGGGAAATAAACTTTTATTTCAAATATTTATCCTAAATGAAGGAGAGAATTGCCTGGCCTGTTTTACTCGACGCCGTTGCACCGAGCGCCATTTAAGGACAAAATCACACAAATTACTGCTAAAATCACAGTAAAAATGGCGCCCACGGTGTGTTGCTTAACAAGTTACGTGTATCGGGCTACGAAACCATACCGGATAATGCGACATAACCTTATTATTGAAGGCACTTTTAATATATATATATATCCTAAAAACTCCAAATAAAATTATACTTTTGGTTAGCTATAGGTTAGCTATATTCACTGAAATCAGCAAAATAACATTTAAGTCATTTGCCATCCATTAAAAACATACACACACACACACACATATACAATGTATATAGCTAACCAAAAGTATAATTTTATTTCCATTTTTTATGGAATAATTAAAGGATATACATTATTTTCTGTTAACTTGTAACTGACATTATGCTGTCTATATCCAATAACGTGCAATATGTCTAATATGCGGTGCATGTATTTTGTCGTATATGGCATAACATAATAATAATAATTAGAATATAATAATAATATGATCGTATGCGTGTTATTAATATTTCGTATAAATTCAAAACTAAGTCAGTGGCCAAGTTTTCACATAATTTTCACGGATGTTATGCATACAACGAGTCGTGATAGTATTTTGAGTGAAGTCCGTCAATTTTTAACCATGATTATTAGTTAGGGCCCATTGAAAGTGATTTTTTGCAACTGAATTTTCATAATTTTGGACAGATATGATAATTTCAAATGAAGCTAAATGTTAAAATTCAAAGTTTATATCGATAGTAAGTTCCTGCGCTATATATAAAATTAAAATATTTCGTTTTTAGAATTTTTCCAGATATTCTTTATTTTGCCAACTGTCTTATATTCCCATTCAGACGGCAGGTGCTGCCATCTATCGCTCATAAAGCGAAATAAAAAGTCTTTTTTATTAATATCACAAGTTGTCAAGAGCACATCCCATAAAACGCGAGTCCCTGTTTATGTTTACGAAAAAATTATTTTAATATGTTGATCAGGAAAGGAGAAATTAAGTTTCGCAATTTTGTGCAGGGTGTCCCCAAAGTCACAACGCACTTTCGATGGGCCTTAATGGCGACGAGTCGTTCTAATGGTATCCCATTTACACCAATTATCACTGTTTTCAATTTGTCACACCTTTTTCGTTAGCTGTCGTTATATAACAGTTGTCGTGTGGTCACCCTATGGCAGCGCCATCTTGATGTCAATGAAATGGAACGTTTTGAGTGACATGTAAATGGCGTCGTTGAGTGCGTGCTCACTCTGCTCTTGAGCCATTCGCGAGCATGTGATGTTTTCGTCAACTGCCATATCACTTTGCTCTACCAATTAGTGTGACCAGTTATAACGATCCGTTTATCGAACAGGTACGTGTCGCCATCTTAATTGGACTGCGACGCCATCTTGTGAAACTTTTGTCAGTTGCTAATCCGAACCTACGTGTTAAATGCGTACACGTGCTCGACTGCATTAAACATTAATTCGACGGTTGAGAAATTGACGCCAAATTATCGCCGTGATTTAACGAAGTGAATTTTTCATTTTCGGAAAATGAGTCGCTTTTTCTTCGTTCGCCTCGCATTTATGACGTTGTCAACATTTCTATAAAACTTTTTGGATGACATTATATCGATTCGATTATTTTCTCACTTAACTTCATACTTACAAAATAGTATGCTTAACAATTTCGCTTTAATACATGTTTAGCGACTTTTTATACAACTGTACTTTTAGTTTTATCATCGTGATTTGACGAAGTGAATTTTTCATTTTCGGAAAATGAGTCGCTTTTTCTTAACTCGCCTCGCATTTATGACGTTGTCAACTTTTCCATAACACTTTTTTTGATGACATTATATTGATACTTACATAATAGTAGGCTTAACAATTTCGCTATAATAGAGCAACTTTATTAGTTTTATCAAAACTTTTAATTGTTTGATCTAACTGTTGAATTTTCCAAATAGTGTCTATTGTTCAAAATGTTTAACTTTGTACATTCTATTAATTCGCTGTTCGATTTTAAACAAAAATTCTAAGAAATGTTTAACAATTTACGACATATTTAGTCAGAAGACCTTTGATGAGCCTTAATTTAATTCAATACAGTAAAGAAAACTTTTATACCTTACAAAAATTATCTACGCGGGAACATAATATGAAAGGGCCTAAATGAAGGAGTGTGAAGAGTTGATGAATCTGAGTGTGAGGAGTTGAAGAATCTGAGTGTGATGAGTTGATGAATCTGAGTGTGATGAGTTGATGAATCTGAGTGTGAAGAGTTGATGAATCTGCGTGTGTAGAGTCGATGAACCTCAACTCCTCACAATTGATGAACCTCAACTCCTCACGGTCCCATTCCTCGGCTTCATCCACTGCTCCAATTTTACCACATTGGGAGGTGGCCTCCTTATGGATTTGCGTGGATTAATTCCAACTTTAAACTCCAAAATAATTTGACGTTTGCAAATGTACACGAAGCCAAAATGGCGGCTGTTCGTAAGGGGGGTAAGGGGGGTAAGGGGGCCACCCTGTGGGGGTCAGGTGAGCGGGACGAGCGTTATTTGGATCTTCTTTATATCTTTAATTGCCCCTATTTTATGAAAAGCAGCCAAATGGCGTCGATGAACTTTGCAAAAATAAAATGGAAAAAAGGACCAAAAATTGGCACCAGGGCGCGAAAAATGATGGCACAAAATCTCCCGACCCCTCCAGTGAAAAAAAAAAAGCTGCATTCTAACACCCTGACGCTAAGACGCCCAGGGCGGCCATCTTGTTTTATGACTGTCTTATCATATTCTATCTCCATCGATTTGCTCATTGGCCTGCTCTTCCCATTCTTCCCATTATGAGATTTGGCTTTTCTAAATGGGCAAATCCCCGTGAATAAGGCCCCAGGGGCGCCATCTTGGAATGGAGGAGCGCCACCTGTTACTTCCGGTCAAGGTGTGCCCCCCACAGAGAGGTACCCCACAGCGAGGCGTTGGTTTTGGGCTAAAAACATCCCATATAACGCTGTTTTTGTATCAGAAGACAGTCCGACTCACACCAGTGACCACTCTTGAGTAATTTGTGACTTACGAGAATTTTGGCGTTTTGGACCCCGGTGGTTTTTGGCTCGTAACTCGCGTTGTAGTAGCCGGATTTTCTCGGGGTTTTCTCCTGCCTGCGAAGCGTGGGCGTCTCGATAAGTGGCCGCTTACTCGTAATTGTAGCTCAAGTAGTTTCGGAGATACGAGGTTTTTCGACGGGTTTGGCAGCTAAGGGGTCGCGTTTCGGCGCTTTGCTGGAGCGCCGTCGGTGCTACGGTAACGCTGGGCGTATCGTCGGGCAGCGGGACGTGAGCCTGACAAACGCCTAATTCGGCCCACCGTCCTATCTTGAGTAGTTTCCGAGATACGAGCGATTTTAATTGTTGCTGCCCCCGGACGATGCTTCGCCCGCGCAGCGCGCGTGTACGCAGGGTGGCCCGCCTCAGGGGCAGCGACTGTCTTTTCGGGGCGATTGCGGCCGATCGCCGCTAGTGGCGCTCGGACTCGAGGTGCAGTCGGGTAGGCCGGAAGTGGACGGCCACTTCCGCCGTTGGAAGCACCGTTCTAAGTAGTTCCGTTTCCGAGTTAGAGGGCGCGGCGTCTGCGGCGCGCACCCTGTACGGTCGCTTATGATTATGGAGATTGGTATTTGCCTTATTCAGTCGCATATTTCCCGTGCCTAACCCTTAATTGGTGGAGGTATTAAGCGTGGTACCCTCAGCCGCTGTAATTAAGGGCAATATAAATTCCTAAGGGGAGGGTCTATAAAATGCGTTTGCGCCACGCACTCGATATATTTAGTGATGCACCCAGTTGTAAAAAATATACGTCGCTACAATAATAATAAAAAAATAAAGTGGATTTCGCTGAGTGGGCGAGAAAAATCATCTACAGCTTGCGAGGGTCACCTGTACAACATGACGTTTTACACAATTTAAAGCAGATTCGGAGTTAATGAAGTGGATTCGAGTGGATTTATTCAAGCTGCTTTGTAAATAATTAAACGAAAATCGGAGTATAAATATGCTCGTGTTGAAGAGTCTGGCACATTTTTGAATTACGAAAATATTTTATTAAAATGTAAAATAAATAGACCAAGAGTGAAATGTTGTGAATCTGCTCCCAAATGTTTCTTCCGTATCATTTTGTGGTAAAACAAATGTTTGAATAACGAAATTCCGTCTGAAAATTCCTTTTTGATTTGAAATATCAAATTCTTTGACATTTTGTGTTAAAACAAATGGTTTAAATCTAAAATTCTTTTTTTAAAAATTTAAAATACAGAATTTTCTGATATTTTGTGGTAAATCAAATGTTTGCCAAACGAATCTGAAAATTATTTTTTATTTTAAATATAACTATGAAAAACGGAATTCCATTAGAAAATTCTTCTTTATTCGAAATATAAAATTATCTGAAACTTTGTTTTCAAAGAAATGTCTGAAAAACGAAGTTAGATTTGAAAATTAATTTTTTTTTTAATTCTAAATATCAAATTGTGCGACATTTTGTGGTAAAACAACTGTTTAAAAAACGATATTCAATCTGAAAATAATCTTTATTGTTAATATAACTATGAAAAACGAAATTCAATCTGAAAATCATTTTTATTCCAAATCTCAAATTCTCTGAAACTTTGTTTTAATGTCTGAAAAACGAAATTCGACTTGAAAATTAATTCTTCTTTACTTGAAATATGAAATTCCTTGATATTGCGTGTTAAAACAAATGTTTTAAATATCAAATTCTTTTTTTATTCAAAACATCGAGTTTTCTGACATTTTGTGGTAAAAGAAATGTTTGAAAAACGAAATTCAATCTGAAAATGTTTCTTTATTCGAAATATCAAATTTTCTCAAATTTTGCAGTAAAACAAATGTTTGAAAATCGATATTCAATATCAAAATTATTTTTTATTGTAAGTATAACAATGAAAAACGAAGTTGTATTTGAAAAATCTTTGTTATTCGAAATATCAAATTCTCTGAATTTTTGTGTTAAAACAAATGTTTTAAATCTGAATTTTTTTTTTAATTTAAAACATCGAATTGTCTGACATTTCGTGGTAAATCATTAAATGTTTGAAAAACGAAATTCAACATGAAAGTCATTTTTATTGCAAATATCACATTTTCTGAACCTTTGTTTTAAAAGTAATGTCTAAAAAACCAAATTCGATTGACAAAAACTTTTTGAAAAACGAAATTCAATCTGAAAGTTCTTTTTTTCAATTTGAAAAATGGAATGTTCAGACTAATTGTTCCACCGAATTTTCAAAAATGCCTTCCAAATTACAACAAGATGTGGTTCGAATTCTAAGCAGTCAATGTTTTGGAATGCGTTCACGTGTTGTCGTGGGGGTGGGTGGTGGCCCCCCCCCCCCCCCCCCCCTCCTCCCCTGTCCAGTGGCGACCCCTGGGAGTTGAGGTGTGATGATTGACGCTTAGGGGGCGTGTCTGTTCCGCTCGTAACTCTCTATTAAGTTCCCCTCGTCGCTTTCCGACCTACCTTTATTTTAATAACTATACCGGATATACCGATTGTTGGCATTTTATTTGGTAAGGGGTCGAGGGGGGTGAGGGGGGCAGGGGGGCCGGTGGGGCCAATTTTCTCTCCTCTTTTATTTTCCTTCTTTCTTTCTTTTCTTTTAAAAAAAAGTTTCAAATAAAAGCCAGAAGAATTTTGGGCCACCCATGCAACGACGACCAGGTCCTTATTTCGCAGCTGAAAGGCAAAAATAGTAGCCCAGAAATTAATGAGCAGGTGCTGCCCCCTGACCCCCCTCAACCCCCCTCAACCCCCTCCCGCTTGACCAACGGCCCAAAAAAGACGAATTAATTTACCAACGAATGACCACCCAGCGATAACCTCAACGCGCAATTTTCAAAAATGAACACATGGAAAGTTAATGACAAATTATATTTGCAACGATGTCAGTTACGAGTTTTATAGAAAAGTGTGTAGAAAAGAAATTAGGTCCAGTTAAAGTTAAACAGATATTGAATTTTATTAGAAATTTATAATTTTGAACGATTTTATTTAGGTCTCTCATATCATTTCATAAAAATGTTTTTTATATTTCGGGATTTTGAGAGATTTGAATTAATTATTTTATCGCTTTATGATATCTTTTATAATGTAATTGATAATGTTGAACGATTTTCTTTAGGTCTCTTATATCATTTCATAAAAATGTTTTTATATTTCGTGATTTTGAGAGATTTAAATTAATTCTTTTATCGCTTTATAATATCTTTTATAATGCAATTGATAATTTTGAACGATTCTAATTGTCTTATCAGTTAGGACAAATATTTTTGTAATTTTTGTAATTTTGTAATTGTAATAGTTTTGTAATATATTTTTGTAAATATTTTGTATATTCTATTTCATTAGAAACACATTTTTTATTCACAGTCAATTTTGTATCTCACCTATAACTAATGATATTTTGATTCGCAAAATATAGGCGTACAAATTATGTCCAGGAATTGATGTTTGATAAAAGTACGTACCTGCCTAATAACTGGATCCTGTTCTTAAAATTAAAATAAATACGCATAAATTGACGCATATATGTTTACAAAGAATAAGCATATACTGCAATTGTATATTTCTAAGTGTTTTTGTAAAAGGTATCTTTTGCAAACTTGCAAAACTTGACTGCGAATGAAACCTATGTTTCTAACGAGGATGAAATAATGCCCGAGTACACAAATTGGATATAAATTTAATATAATTAATCGAAGTAAAACAGTGGACTTACTATATCTGCGCACCAACCATCGATTCATCATTCATCATTGATAAAAGATGCTTTTTCAAATTGCCTATGTTTAGTTTGACATTCGTAACGAAATTCATGTCATACTATAACAATTATCGTTATGATTTTCCCTATACCTGTGACACGTGACCTCTGACCCTTGAATGTCCATATCATCGCTAAAACGGGTTGACCACGAGTGGACATTGACAAATTGTCGGTGATGAGCACCCATGGGGGGGTGGGGGGTAAGGGGGGTGAGCAGTGTCCACTGGGCGGGGGGTCCGCTGCTGCTAATCCCTAATCTTGATGGATTTAAACTGGCTTTTTTTTGGCCCTAAACGCTACTGCTGGACAATGTCCACTCGTGTCCACTAATAGAGTGCTGGACCAATTTGTAGTCGAGGCGATGACAGGGGGCACTTTAGAATGGGACCCAAAAAGCGACTGACCCCATGCCAGCAAATGATGCCTACAAATTTTAAATTTTACTCGGGTTTTCAATTCGTACTCCTCAAATATCCCATATGGAAAAAAAATAAGCGATAAATATATTTTTTTAAGTATATTATTTATATATGGAACATAT
>JAQFYZ010003085.1:0-14510 GCA_034695085.1 Cylindroiulus punctatus | reverse complement strand
TGCTGGGTGCAGCATCAGCTGACCCAGGGGTCAGCTGATCAAAGAGTTTTGCCGCAAGTCGGCCATCTTGTATTATGGCACTTGCTGGCCGACACCCAACCAAGCTGGTTGGGTCATCATATGTTTCCGGAGATGCGAAATAAATCGTTAATGTTGCAACCACACCTCTGATTGGGATTACTTTTCATCATGTCATGTGGTTATTTTTTTGGGGTGGCAATTTCCGTTTTGCACACGGTTTAGGGTCCTGTGACAGTTGGAATTTATGAAGGGTTCTTTGATTTTCCGATTAGATTTATTATTTCTCACTTTTGCTGGGATTTCCTATACCTTAACTTTTTGGAGGGGGTAAGTGATTCTGATTTATTTGTCATTTTTATTGTGCTAGGTTGGTCAGTTGTCAACGCGATTCCTTTGATTTTCGGCTCATTACAAGCATTAACAGGTGTTTTGTCACCCTTGCTATCTATTTTTGAAATTTTTTGTATCCCCCTTTTTTGGTTCTCCCATCCATTGCGCATTGCTTTTACAGGGAGTGGCAACAATTGCTAATCTAATCAATCTATGTTTCAGCTAATTCAGTTGTGTTCAATTCAATTTCTTTAATTGTATCACCCTTTATCTTATCAGTTCGTGACCCAAAACTTGCTTTTACAGGGAGTAGCAACAATTGCTAATCTAATCAATCTATGTTTCAGCTAATTCAGTTGTGTTTAATTCAATTTCTTTAATTGTATCACCCTGAATGTGTGTACTTTCCTAGATTTCGGAGAAAGATTAGCACAACACAAGATATCAACACTAGAAATTGAAAAGTTAAGGAATATATTCCAGATCTTTGATAGGTCTGGTGATAGATTACTGAACACAGGAGTTCTTCTATTGTCAAAAGAAAAAGTTATCAATGTCAATTTCTGTGAAACACCTAAGACTTTGAGGACAATTCAAGGGGCTATCTTGGGAACCCTAGAACAGGAAATAGAAAAGGAGTTCTATAATGAAGATGGGAATATTTTTACACAAGTTTACGCTGAAAAAGCAAGGCGCCTTACAAATAAATGTGGAATTGTACCCCGTTTCTCATGGCAAATCAAACAAAAGGACAATGCCACCTGCCCAATATGTTCTCAGCCGGAAGCTGCAGAGACAAACTACTTAAAAGAGTGTGCCGTGACATGTAGATTCCTTCCCTTTGTAAGCAAGCTGCTTGAGAAGCATGGGTTACAGGAGGACCCTGCTGAAGTGCTTAAAAAAGGGGTTATAAAGGGCAGGAAATATGGGTTGAGAGTAATATCTGATCTAGTGGTTGTGGTGTTGGCTATAATCCAAGACCAAATTTACGCTAAGTATGATAAGATGGATGCAGATGGTGTGCGACTTCTTTGTAAAAGGGTTTACACCCTGTACAACAATGTTAAGAGTTTTTCCCATGACCATTTTCGGATGGTGGATTTCCGTTGTAGGTGGACTAAGACATTAAGTGCAATGCAGATACTCTATGAGTAAATAATACCAGCAAAAAATACAAACCAACACGTAATCTGTGTGTAATAATGTAAAAATTTCTACCATTGGCCTATACTCCATCAGGTACCAGTGGTAAGGACCAGATGCTGGTAAGAGACACATTCACCATAAGGTAGAATGGATATTAAACCGATTACTTTAAGTATAATGGGAGGCACAGTACCCATCTATCGGAATTCCCCTCATCCGGAAGGATTGTCCTTACAAATAAAGGCAATATGGTGCAAACACAAGTCTTCCTTAACACAAGTTAAAGGAATTGCGGAGAACATTTTATTGATTTGCAAGTCTTGCATAGACCTAGCGGAATGACCTATCAGAGATAGGTTTGGGGTGCTCTAAGGCACACTTTTTAATGTCCTATGAGGCGAGGACCCAATTGAGAGCCCTGAAAGTACCGGTCATTAGATGGTTTCCTTCTTTATTTGAAAAAATGAGCACTTTATATTGTAGTTATGCAAACAAGGGAAGGATTCTAAAATGAGAATGAGAGGTGGTTGCAATAAATGGTGTCACTTTTGTAATGAGCGCAATGTGTTGTAATGGAAAGGATATTTTAAAAATACGACTACACAAACAGGTCTTGAAGTAAGTCTTGGGTGTTTCCAAAGATGTGGCATCAGAGATAGAATGTTTGCAAAATAAAGTTTGCATATGCTTAAATTGTGTATGTGAGGAAAATAGACACGAAAATGTTTATAAAATGTTCAAAATGTTTTTTATAAAAGTGTTATAGTTTATTAGTTTATACAGAATATGATAATTAATAAAAGTGTCTAATTCAGTGTTTCCCAACCTATTTTGGCATATCGCCCCCTTTTTGGAATAAAAATTACTCACCGCCCCCTTTTCAAAAAAATTTCACACAGCTGTAGTAGAAAGTGCTGTAAAGCGTCGATAGTAAGGCACCCTGTATAGCTGTAACACGACTCCAGCTCGGTGTAAAATAAAGTGCTATACAGATCAGCTTCAACTTCCAGTTCCTGCTCATGAGACGTCATAATAGTTGCAGCCCAAGACGAAGATAAACTGAGTAAGTTTTGCACCCATTATTTAAGCTTGGTTTCTGGAATCAGGATTCCAGCAAAATATTCATTATGCCCTTGTAGCACCCTGGGTTACCAGGCCTGGGGTTAGTACATACTGGTCCCCAGGTTGTCCTCTCGACAAGCTGGAAGTTAAAGTTAATAACTTCATCGCACTATGCGAGCCCGTATGTTTTTCATGAGCAAAGTGCAGCCCAAGTGTTATGTGTTTGTTATATAAAATTTTCAGTTTAGTACACTGGTCGTTAAGACTGGAAGTCACTCTGTAAAGCTATAACTTGTAAAATACATATAGGTGTGCTCATGGAAAGACAATAAAGAGATTGAATTGTTTATCAATGCTTGGTGAGCATCCATGCATCAAAGCATACATGCAAATGTTCATGCATATAGGCCTATTTTTAGGCTGGTGATTGACTGCCTGCAAATACAAAATAAACAGTTAAAATATACGAGGATAAACAATGTTCAATAAATGAATAAATGGAATATAATGCATCACCACTGCATCATGGGCCAGCAGACGCACCATATTAGTGATCGCTATGCTAAAACCCCACATGCATAGGCTTCACACATAGTAAAACGCCTAACACTATTAGAAGTATCCATTGCAAAGCATTTCGAACAACCGTGATAATAACAACCATTGAACTCAAAGACATTTTGTGTTTGGGCATCATAGCCATCAGCTAGATAGTTACTGCACACCTATTAGATTATATAGTCATGAGTAAATGCAGACATTTATTAGATTATTAGACATCTATAAGTATGAATATATTAACATTTTGTGCTTGTCGAATGCCCGTTCATGATTCAGCTATGATAGCCAGTGCAAGGCTTTAACGCTTTGTTTTGCATTGCCACCATAGCCACGCAAAGGGATAATAGCTATGCTGTTTACAGTGTAACTTTCCAGACCAGGACTAAAAATTTAAAGAAATTTAAAAATTGTTGTATCGAATTGAAAATCTAGAAAGAATTGAATAAAAACGAAATTATATTAAATCATAGGGCCTAATTATTGAACGTGCATGTCGATTATACACTCACTTAATTAAAATGAAGAAAGGATTGAATAAAGAATGAACATGAAATTAATTAACAGTTTTATTTATGAAAATTTCAAATAGAATTATACACACTCGCAAAGGTAAACTAAATGCAGGAATAAACCATGAAAACGAAAACCCAATTAACGTAAAGAAATAAAGTCGAAAAGTTATAATGAATAACTGAATAAAATAAAAACAACGAAATTCAAACGTGCGCGTTCCATTTTTCAGATTGTTTGCATTTTTTTAAAATTTTTTATTAATAAACGGCGTAAATCAATACTTAAAGGAAAAAACACGCACCTCACGAATGAAAAACAATACAAGGTAAGACAAAAATTGAGCGTTTTAATTAATTAATTAAAGCGAACGGATAGCCCGAAATTTTTTTTGCTGGTGGGCATAGTCTTTCGATCAGCCTTAAGTTTGCAAACACACTCGCCTCTGGACTGTACTTGTTATTCAGCAGTTTTACCACTCTGCGTAGCCCCTTATACCATAACCGTAAACGGATGTTGTAAATGGTGTTCGAATGTAACCTCCATGTTGATGGTTTGAGGCTGCAGTTTCAAATGACGCTTCTGAAATCGCGAAAATATTTATAAGTTGACATAAACTTAAGGTATTTTAGCTTACACTCATTTATTAATGGCTAAGACATATTCCACTGATAAAGTATTTTCAAACAGCTGAACTCGTAGGTCAAGTTCCCTGATTTCGTGACAGGTTTTTATGATTTTGATTAATTTTCTCTGGAATTTCTCATCATCTTGTAGTACTTGTTGTCGCAGTTTCGACCGATTACGCATGTGAAGTACTTCCTTCAGATTTGGTGGCGGTCTAGGTATAACCTTGCAGTCACCATCCACTAGTCCTGAACGTCATCTTCTCGGATGTTGTCAAGTGTTCCGGTGATGCCATAATACAAATATCATGATTTAGTTGACTGCACTTATCATGTTTGCAACCGTAGCACACTTCTTCTAATGCTGACTGCCATGTAACAACTATCATAGTTATTAAGGTTGATTTAAAAAGCGCATCCAGTTCACTAAAGCGACACACATCAGCATCAATAGGCTCCCACTTCACAGTATTATCTAAATCGGTGTTCTCCTTGTCATCATCATCATCGTCATTAGTACCATCCTCATCATCATCATCATCATCATTTGAATCAGAGACATAGTTGTTATCCTCGAGATCGTCCCTAACAGTTCTTGGGTAGTTCTTTCACTGTGGATGTCGAACAAGGCTTGTCCAACGCCTTATTGAGTTTTTACCTATCGGCTTCAGTTGACTGTCATCTGGATATTAACATATATAATATTAGTTCTCTGACTATTCGGCCAATTTCATTTCCAACTGCACAATGGCGGTATCCATAAATGGGGCTAATTCTTTTATCCGCACCCACTGCTACAGATTTAAGTTAATTCCCTTTTTAAAGAAACGCAGCTGTTGATTCCCTTCGTCTCTTAAGAAATCATGCAACTTTGCATAAATTCTATTCTTGAATTTAGCAGCAGAAATGTACCGCTCACCTTGTACGACGAACATCACAGGATCTGGTCCACCAATGCTAGTTTTTTGAAGTTTGGCTTTCACCACAACTTCCTAATCGTTGGATCTGTTTCCCGAACTGCTAGGGGTTGTTGTTGCTGATGGCAGCGGTGGTGGCTATACACTTTCCATATCTGCTAAGTAACAGAGTAAGTAACTAAGTTCGTGAACACTAACTGTAATAGTTCAAAGTTTGTTTGAAAATTGTGTTAGCACATTCATATCACTTAAAAAGGAAAAACTGTAGGCGTGTTAATTCACTTTAGGACCCACTGTAGGGCATTTATTGGCCCGGCCTATTGAGGTCAACCAATGAACTTACTTATTTAAGTGAGCTTGCCACCTTTAACTTGTTTTTAATCTCTGGCAATGGTCATTAACATATTTCTATCTTGTTTTCAATATTTGACAACATACATTCCTCTTAATTATTTATAACTTGTTTTCAATTTTTGACAAGTCATTACTTATTTGAGTGGACCATCCAGCTTTAAACCATCTGGTGGGTCATAGCAATGCTGGACCTTAATTATCTCTATCTTAACTTCAATCTTTAACAATGAAAACAACCATTACTGCAACTATATATAAATGTATTTACTGATATAAATCTTTCAAACATCTACCTGGTTGACCATTACTGGCTTTGCATCAACCACCTGAGTAGTCTCTAGTTCCTAGATGGAGCCCTGCTTTTCCCCTTTTAGTTAATGTGCCAATAAGGAGCATGCGCCACGCCCCTTCCCCAAAAACCAAAAAGAGGTTCCCCTGCTGGCGCTAAACTCCGTTCACCCTACTTAATTGGCCGTTAAATTAACAGGCCACGCCCCCACATCGAAAATAGGCCTTTTTAAGGCTCTGAATGTTTGTGAGCCCCGCCCCCTGCCAGCTGAATGGCCGTTAGGCCTATTTCAATGTGACGGTCATGCCCCCTGGCCCCCTGTAAGCCTTTTTAAGGCTCAATGGCTGGCGCCAGGCCCAGCCCCCCAACCAAAATGGCTACTTGTCATTTATGTTTTACTGATACTGCTGCTGCTGCTGCTATGGTTTGAATAGTTGAATGGCTGAAAAGTTTACCATAAATAAATAAAATAAAAAACAACAAATAATACATTTTAAAGATATTTATTAACATTATACAATGCAAAACCAAAGAATTGATCATGTTGCTGAATTAAATTGAAAGTCAGCACCTGCTGATCTTCCAGTTCAATAGGTAGGGGTTCCATGTCGGGTATATCATATCCAGCAGCTAGATTCTCGTTGGAGGTCATTAGGGCACCAGCCAAGGGTGAATTGATTGGTGGTGGTGTATGGCGGTGTCGCTCCTTCAATGCAATTTCTGGAATGATGAAAAAAAAATCAATGCACAATAAATAAATAAATAATGGCAGAATAAATAAATAAATCAACAACTTACCCTGCAGTTTAAGGATATTGTTGTAAATGTCCAGGGCATAGTAAGCCAACTCAAACTGCTTGCATACAATATCGAGTTGGAGGGTACTTTCTACCATCCCACTGAGTAAACCTATCAATCACGGCTCTAGCCCTTGATACAGTCATCAGCTTACTGTCAAAACCTTTGAATACATGGTAGTATTCATTAAATCCATCGAAAGTTATGATAATAAATTCACCACACTCGCATATGGTGCTGTATGATTTAGAAATCAACATTTCAAGGTACTATTCTGTTGATTTCCTGTAGCTTCACAATGCTACTTCTGATGAGTTGTAAAAGACACAGAGCTCTTTATAAAGGTTGAAGGGCCAGCCAGCTCTGTGTTAGTTTGGTTAAAAAAAAAATGATTTTCTTGGATGTAATTGTTGAGGTTGAACAAAACATTTTTTATTCGTATAACTAAACTGGCTACAACTAAACTGAAATTCATTCAAAAACATCCTAGCATGAGCTTAAGAGCTCCTCCGTGCCTGGTGACACTTCATGTGGTCACTAACTGACCGCCCTAGCATAAGAAAAGACATATCATTCCTAAAGTTTTCTCCTGACTAAGATGTATTTTTTTGTGAGTTACTTACGGAGACCTTGGTTGGAGCACTTTTAAAAGTTATCTATGCAAAAACTGATAACTTATAAACCCTGAGCATTCTTATCTATATAGACGAATCCATGGGGTTGAAGAGCCTTATTATCTGAGAAGCTATCAAGAATTACAAGTCCTGGAATTTGTTTGAATGAAGCAATCCATGGTGTGAGTTGACCATCAGTATGTCTGTCTGTCTGTGTCCATCAGAGAGTGAGTCCTTGGGTTTTTGGAAAACCCTTCTTTTTATTCACTTTTTGTGGATAAATATTTTTGGTTGTACATTGCAGTTTTTCCTTTAACGCCCATTGGTCAGTGTTTATTTGGTCCAAGCTGAGGCATAATTACCCTTGGGGGCCATCCATTAAGGACGTCCTGGGATTTTCGCGATTTTTAAACCCCCCCCTCCCCCCTGTCCGCCACTGTCCTATTTTGATGAGGCCCCCCCCCTCCCCCGCATGTCCTGTC
The DNA here is from genome assembly GCA_034695085.1 of Cylindroiulus punctatus. Taxonomy (NCBI): domain Eukaryota; kingdom Metazoa; phylum Arthropoda; class Diplopoda; order Julida; family Julidae; genus Cylindroiulus; species Cylindroiulus punctatus. Next base: position 6,800 of record JAQFYZ010003085.1, on the reverse strand, counting down.
CGAATGAAAAATACACTTTCATATATTAAAAAAAATTTCTATTTATTTTATGCATCAATATATGATAAATTTTTATAAAGTGTCATTGCCAACATTTATGTTGAATGTACCTTATAATTTTAAAAAGATTTATTGTATGCCTACCTTGTTCTGATGAAGGGAAAAAATAATTCTTGTTAAGTTCCTTCTTGACACTTTCTTGTAGAATGAGCCAGGACACAAAATTTAGGCCAATGCCACATGGACAGACCACCCTTTACAAAGTTCATGAACCAGTTAAGACCAGTAATACTGTGAATCAGAGGATTAAGGTCCCTAAGACATTTGAAATAGGTCACTGTCATTTATGCTTTGTTTCCCTAAAGCCTACTCTTACTCTTAAATCTATGTGGTATATATGTCAGGGGTCAGGACGTCCAGTTTTCAACAACCCCTCCCCCCCCTGTCCGGCTGTGTCCGGTTTTTCCATACCCCCCCTCCCCCCATCCCCTGGACGTCCTTTGTGGATGGCCCCCAGGTAGCATTGAACTTGTAAAACTGCCACCTTAATTTGACAGACTTGATGGCTTTTTAATTGCTCGGCAAGTTTTATTTGGCTGGTAATTGCCAACTTTAATCTCGAGCTGTCTACGATGTGAGACAGTACATGCTGTGGCTCGATCATCTTTATTCGGTGCAACCTCCTCATACAAATAAAGCTCTGCTACCAGATTGTAAAGATCAAATAAAGTTCTCTGTTGAGGAGACTTGCTAGCACATTCATATCACTTATAAAGAAAAAACTGTAGGCATATTAATTCACTTTAGGACCCACTGTAGGGCGTTCATTGTCCCGGCCTATTGAGGTCAACCAATGAACTTACTTAAGTGAGCTGGCCACCTCTAACTTGTTTTCAATCTCTGGCAATGGTCATTAACATATTTCTATCTTGTTTTCAATATTTGACAACATACATTCCTCTTAATTATTTCTAACTTGTTTTCAATTTTTGACAACAGTCATTACTTATTTGAGTGGACCATTTAGCTTTGAACCATCTGGTGGGTCATAGCAATGCTGGACCTAAATTATCTCTATTTTAACTTCAATCTTTAACAATGAGAACAACCATTACTGCAATTATATATAAATGTATTTACTGATATAAATCTTTCAAACATCTACCTGGTTGACCTTTACTGGCTTTGCATCAACCACCTGAGTAGTTTCTAGTGCCTAGATGGCGCCCTGCCCTTTCCCTTTTAGTTAATGGGCCAATAAGGAACATGTGCCACGCCCCCTTTCTCCAAAAACCAATGGGAGGTTCCCCTGCTGGCGCTAAGCTCCGCCCACCCTACTTAATCGGCTGTTAAATTAACAGGCCACGCCCCCACATCGAAAATAGGCCTTTTTAAGGCTCTGAATGTTTGTGAGCCCCGCCCCCTGTCAGCTGAATGGCTGTTAGGCCTATTTCAATGGGACGGTCATGCCCCCTGGCCCCCTGTAAGCCTTTTCAAGGCTCAATGGCTGGCGCCAGGCCCAGCCCCCAACCAAAATGGCTACTTGTCATTGTTGTTTTGCTGATACTGCTGCTGCTATGGTTTGAATAGTTGAATGGCTGAAAAGTTTACCATAAATAAATAAAATTACAAACAACAATTCAATGAAAGAAATGACATCGTTTCCCTTGACTGGTGTATTAGAACAATCTTGTTGAACAAGATTGTTACAAACAACAAATAATACATTTTAAATATATTTATCAACATTAAACAATGAAAAACTAAAGAATTAATCATGTTGCTGAATTAAATTGAAAATCAGCACCTGCTGATCTTCAAGTTCAAGAGGTAGGGGTTCCATGTCGGGTATATCATATCCTGCAGCTAGATACTCGTTGGAGGTCATTAGGGCACCAGCCAAGGGTGAATTGATTGGTGGTGGTGTATGGCGGTGTCGCTCCTTCAATGCAATTTCTGAAATGATGAAAAAAATAAATAAATAAATCAATGCACAATAAATAAATAAATGAATGCACAATAAATAAATAAATAAATAAATCAACAACTCACCCTAGAGCTTAAGGATATTGTTGTAAATGTCCAGGGCCTAGTAAGCCAACTCGAACTGCTTGCATACAATATCGAGTTGGAGGGTACTTTCTACCATCCCACTGGGTGCTACCCCCCAAGTAAACCTATCAATTACGGCTCTAGCCCTTAATACAGTCATCTGCTTACTGTCAAAACCTTTGAATACATGGTAGTATTCATTAAAACCATCGAAAGTTATGATAATAAATTCACCACACTCGCATATAGTGCTGTATGATTTAGGAATCAACATTTCAGGGTACTATTCTGTTGATTTCCTGTAGCTTCACAATGCTACTTCTGATGAGTTGTAAAAGACGCAGAGCTCTTTATAAAGGTTAAAGGGCCAGCCAGCTCTGTGTTAGTTTGGTTCAAAAAAAAAAGATTTTCTTGGATGTAATTGTTGAGGTTGAACAAAACATTTTTTATTCGTATAACTAAACTGGCTACAACTAAACTGAAATTCATTCAAAAACATCCTAGCATGAGCTTAAGAGAGCTTCTCCGTGCCTGGTGACACTTCATGTGGTCACTAACTGACCGCCCTAGCATAAGAAAAGACATCATTCCTAAAGTTTTCTCCTCACTAAGATGTACTTTTTTAGTGAGTTACTTACGGAGACCTTGGTTGGAGCACTTTAAAAAGTTATTTATGCAAAAACTGATAAGTTATAAACCCTGAGCATTCTCAGCTATATAGATGAATCCATGGGGTTCAAGAGCCTTATTAACTGAGAAGCTATCAAGAATTAGAAGTCCTGGAATTTGTTTGAAGAGAAGCAATCCACGGCGTGAGTTGACCATCAGTATGTCTGTCTGTCTGTGTCCATCAGAGAGTAAGTCCTTGGGTTTTGGGAAACCCTTGGTTTATTCACTTTTTGTGGATAAATATTTTTGGTTGGACATTGCAGTTTTTCCTTTAAGGCCCATTGGTTAGTGTTTATTTGGTCCAAGCTGAGGCATATTTACCCTAGGTAGCATTGAACTTGTAAAACTGCAACCTTACTTTGACAGACTTGATGGCTTTTTAATTGCTCGGCAAGTTTTATTTGGCTGGTAATTGCCAACTTTAATCTCGAGCTGTCTACGACCGCAAGGATTAGTTCTAGGGCATCTGGGGCCCCTTTGAAGTAAGGTTAATTGTTTTTTAATTTCAATGCTTTTCTTTTTCGGTTGCCTCCAATGTTCCCTGAAACCCCAGGCCGGGATTAACCTTCCGAGTTAAGTGCTCTTTTCCTGTTTGAAATCTTGACTTCCATTTATTCTTAGGGTTTGAATTTATTGAAAAACAATTTCCTTATTCAATTATAAGAATAAATTTTATGCTTTTATTTTATTTTTTGTTGGTCATGTCACCAGGTGACATTTTTACCCTTTTTAAAGAAAATTTGTATGAGACTCCGTAGGAGAGGAAATACAATTTTCCAACCAAGTATTTTGTTCAGTAAGGTAAGCCAATTACATCTTAGTGAGTATAACTATTTTTGGCTAGTAAACATTGCAATGTTTAGTTCAGGTAACTACATATAACAAAATTGAACAAAAGCAAACACATAATCAAAGAAAAGTAAATAAAAATAAAAACAATTAGCAATGATCAAACGACATATTCAAAAGTGGCGACAAAATATTACACTAGTAGGATGAAAAGGCTAGAAAGTATCCTAATGAAATTTAGTTATTAAATTCATATGGCAAGACACAGAAAACAATACAATTAACCCAATCCCTAATACCCAAAACATTGTTTTGCCCAACAACAAACCAATCAAACCAATTGCACATATTATAAGGTAGAGAAAGAAATTCATCTGGCCATTTACCATACTTCCTAGCAGATTCGAAAGATCCCAAGAAAGTATCAATTTTTAAATTGTCTTCATTTGTAAATTTTGGCACTATATGTGCAAAACTCATAGGTGATGATGGCATTCCATCACTAGTACTGCTAGAGGCAGGGTCAGGCATGATCAATTTTAATAGAATTTACGGCTAAGAACAGGTGAATAAGGGTTGAGAATACAAGAATTTTGTATTTTCCCTCAAAAGGTTCAATTAATAACCTGCTTTAAGGCTTTACAATACTCTTTTCCTTCAAAATTGAAAGAATTCGATTTGTTATGACAGAATTTATGATGCACTTTTATGGGGTGCCCTTATGCTACTCCTTCCATAAAAAGGCCATTCACTAGAGCGCCATTACAAAACAATTTCATTTTCTAAAGAGTGCCTTTAGGTTTAGTTATAACTATGCTAGCTGGAGAGAGTTGTCCCTGATGGTTTGATAACCAAAAATGGTGTACTTCGTTATTTGCAAGGTTTGTTTTACAAATTCAATTATATATGTATCCTGTCGACTGCGCCATTGTCAGGTGCGGTATACTGAGGTTTTTAAATTTTTTATCAATGGCCTAAACCAAACCGCCCTCCTCAGTCTGCCTGTTTTGTTTGAGTGGCAGGTTCTCATAAGGTCTTTGGAGAAAAATGTAAATACACTATCTTTTAGAATTAATTAAGTTTTTATTTTTTGCATAGGGGAAACAATATCAAGTTGGACTTCAAACCCAAAACTAGCTATCAACTTTCTTAGGCACTCTTTGATACTCTTAGAAATATTAATAAATGTTTGAGTTAATCCCTAATACATGAGAAAGCTTGACATGTTGGTTTATTCTCACGCTCCGAGGGTGTCCTTAGCTGTCCTTAGCTGTTCTGGATGTCCGTTGCTATCCTTAGCTGTTCGTGATGTTCGTTGCTGTCCTTGGCTGTTCGTGATGTCTGTTGCTGTCCTTAGCTGTTCGTGATGTCTGTTGCTGTCCTTAGCTGTGCGTGATGTCCGTAGCTGGTTAGTGTTCTTGCATGAAATCCAACTCACCACTTGTAGTCACAACTTGTAGTCACAACTTGTAGGTCCGTATTGCACAGTTTTGTTCTTGTTTCCTTGGTTGATTGGATAATAGTTTTTCTTCTTATTGAAGGGTTTCGAAACCTTGCACTTCAAGTTGGGGTTTCCATGAAGAACTCATCTTAGCACAGGTACTGGTATCATTGAGATAACTTGTCTTTTGCCTCCGTATTTCTTTTTCTTCCTCCCTCTTTTGATTTTCTGTTTCTCTATTTATTTAATTTTAATGGATCCCCCTTGACCAATTGGGTTCCAGTTTTTTAAGTGGGACAGTTTTTTCGTTTATTTGTAGGACAGTTTTTTCGTTTATTTGTAGGACAGTTTTTTCGTTTATTTGTGGGACAGTTTTTTCGTTTTTTAAGTGGGGCAGTTTTTTCGTTTATTTGTAGGACAGTTTTTTCGTTTATTTGTAAGGCAGTTTTTTCGTTTATTTGTAGGACAGTTTTTTCGTTTATTTGTGGGACAGTTTTTTCGTTTTTTAAGTGGGGGGGGGGAGTTAGAGCATCAATGTAGGTCGCCTACATGCAGGGGAAGAAGCAGGGGGAGTGTTCAGAAGCAAGGGAAGTGTCATGTCACCAGGTGACAGTACCCTTGACACTAAAAGAAATGAAAGCAAAACTTAAGAAAAAACCTCTAAGGGTCATATAAGCAGTGCGTATTAGAAATTTCACGTAAATAATCAGTAACCCAGTTAATGTATTTAAGGCTACGTAAATAACATACTGAGATGTGTGCTACCCGGCTATTGGAGTTAGACACATACTACTGCACAAGAATTGGTAAATTCTTGTGGTGAACTGCAGTTTTCCCAAATATCCACGGGGTATCCTATGGTATGGTTGAGGAACAAATACACTGTCGGTGAATACACAATGATTTATTCACTGCTCTGAGAACATGAGTCCTTCATCAAGGACTCTACAACATGAACTGAGTAAAAAATAGCAGGAGAACGTCCTGCTGCAAGAAAAGGTGAATAACCTGGGGTGGGGCGCCCCAGATACACCCACGAATTACAGTAAGGGCCTGGTGTCACCCCATACTTGCAAGACTGCTGGTTGGATGCTCAGAAGTGAGCATTCAACACGTGCAGTAAGGAAATAACGGAAATAGTCTTCTAATGGGATTATGGTCCCAGGAGATGACTTTAAGTGTTTTTATCGTAAGGGAGATAATCCCTATTCCCATAGGGTCGTTTACCCCTTTCCACACCACCTGTGGGGGAAGGGGCACACGCATCCCAATGAGGGGAAGGACCTCAAAGGAGGTTGACCCCAAAATTGGGTAGTGCTAAACTGGAATGTACACGCTTGTACAGGGTGTCCAAAGTGGTCCCTGTGTGAGCGGACGCCATAAAACCCCCCAAATTTGAGGTGTGGGACCCCCACAAACTCAAATTTCGAATTAATGGGAAAGAATAAAATTAGAAAAACACAAATGAAACAATAAAAATCCCATAAAGGAGAGTGAGAAAAAATTACATGGTCAAGCAAACAAAGTAATGGGGAAAAAAATTCGAACCCATGATAAAAGGCAAAAAGTCTTTATAAATCTTGGTTGGTTGCTTGACTGATGAATTTCACAGGACTGGTTGTAGATTTGCACAAATAAACTTTTAATACACTAACTGATTAATACTACAGGGCGAAACAACAGCCCACACGTCCGTCCTCGGTACTGCTCGTCAGTAGATTGAGTGAACGTCATGCAGACGTTCACTGGCGCCACCTAGCGGCCAATCGTTTACTGGCGCCACCTAGCGGCCAATTCCGTGCGCAGGGGCGTCTGCACATTTACAGTGTTGGGTGCGCACTTTCAACAC
>JAQFYZ010003084.1:0-14523 GCA_034695085.1 Cylindroiulus punctatus | reverse complement strand
CTAAAGGTATGAATCCTGTCTACAACGAAAAAACACTTTAAGTGTCTAAAAGTTAGACATTTGTTTTTACAGTGTAGATGTTTATAACTACATGTATCAATTTGAGACATTTTATTTTGTTGGTTTTCTGCTGGTCTTATCTAACTTCACAACGTGATGTCTTTATTTGGGTCCTCCCCTCCACAGCAGCAATCTCAGCAAATAATCTTTTAGATACATATTTAGATATTACATGTATTAACTGTATGCCTTGCCCCAAATGTGCACAAATGTTACACAAATACATGTATTTCATCCTTACTTGTCTAGTATAAACAAATGGCACCTATCCTAGATCTATCGACTTGAGGTATTTGCTTATTTTACTTATTTTCTACCTTTCTTTAGTGCCTTACCTAACCAAACCTATCCATGTGATTTCTTTATTTGGGTCCCCGCCCACGTAGGGGCAATCACTGCAAGCTCACGAGAATAAATCACAACGGAGTTGTTTTATCGTGAACTTACTGGACAGGAGCTGAACGAATTTTTTTTCACCCCATTTTACGTCTAACTTAAGTTTGACAAATGCTTTACAACAGTCCCATATAACACGGAGTCATAGTTTCATTCTCAATTTTTGCTATTTCGTCACAGCAGCAAATCACCTGCTCGTGTCATTTCAGAGCCACTCCGGGGCTCATAAATCCGAGGTTACCGACACGAGCACTTAATTACGAGGCAAAATATTCATCACCATCAGGTTGGTTACCCGCTAGAAAAAAATAGGCGTTATTAGTCAGATAAAGGAGATACTGCAATTAATTTGCCACTCAACACTCGCCCTTTTTCGCCTATAGCTCCGGAGAGCTCGGTTGGATCAAAGACAAAAAAGTTCAGGTAGACAAGCTGGAGCGATTTGAGCAACGAAAGCTAATTAGGACGGAGCTAAAAAAGAGAAGAGCCATTTATAAAGCTTAGGTGGAAACATTAGATATTTGATAATCACGCGGAGTCGCAGACAATAACGGTTGTAATACTAATGTCGGCGGTTGATCGATGGCGTAATCCGCGTCCCGTATGGCTACATTATTTTCACGCTACTGCGTTTTTTATTGCCCATTTGAATAGGGCTGGGAGAGGAAGGGGCAAAAAAACAGGACCATAAACGGCCCAAATGAGCAGCGCCTGAGAAGAAGAATCGCCCGTTTGCTCGGGCTTAATTGGCTATGGGATAACAAAACTGAAGAAAATATAGAGCCGAACGGATGGATTTGATGGGCCCACTAGATACACACCGTATATCCACAACCACGAGGCATAAAAATTAACTACCGTCTTCACGCTTGCCTATGACGGCCGCCATATTCATTATAGCCCTAACCAGGTGATAGAACGTTATCACGAGGTCCTCACGTGGCTAGTTATCGCGCGTGATTTCAGCGACCAATGGGGATTCAATACGGCGCACGTGATTTCAATGCTTCACTATCGAACAAGTCGAGTAATCCAAATTGTTTTCCTCCTCAGAAGTGCTTGATTTTCTGAAGTTCCTATGACTAATAACCATAAACTTTGTGAAAGCAACTGTCATACTGATATGCTGAATTCCCCTGGCTTTTTCAAAAATAAATCCACTGCCCCTTGACCTTTCAATCACTATGCAATGACACTTCAACTTCCCTGACACAGTAACCTCATGCAGTATGTATCAGTTCGCAAAATAAGTTCTGAGCGCTCAAACTATCGAGTGGACGGAACATAGATTCTCTCGAGTGTTATTACCGCTCTCAAATCACCGATGGACACCATTGACGGACGCCTTCAAACCTATTTACTAAACAACCCAAAACAGGAAGATGGATAAATCATGCCTCGATTAGGCGGCTTTGCGCATGCGCCAGTTGTCGGCCGCCATAATGCGTTTTCAACAGCCGCACAAACGCGGCTATTTAGGCGCTAATCCATGGCGTCTGGCGATTCGCAACCGATTCTGCATACTGCCCTGGCCCGAGCACCATGTGGCTCTTAATTCCGCCTCTTCATCAGGCCTCATAAAGCAGCATGGTCACGTATCACGCCTATTTGGCCACTTGTATTCCATGTTTTCGTCCTCATAGAAAACCATAGACATGACCTAAGGTATTTTCCCACAAGTTTCCCAGAGCGTCGACGCCGCTGGTCAATCAACGGCTACGTTTAGCGCTAATCTACCTGCTAATCTAATACTCACATGTCATTCATCATTTTCGATAAAAATTGATTTTCGACCATCAAACTTGGACAAAATTGTCGGCGAAACAAGATCCGTGTTCGACAGAAAAATGGAATTCTCGCGTTCTACAGCTTCGAACGTCTGACGTCATGATTGGAACGCATGCATGCCGTGTTCTATTCCCTTATAAGGCAGAAGCTCCGCCCCATCACGTGATCCATGTCACTGTACAGGGTGGTTATAAAGTCTTGCCCTCATTGCAACAATTGATTCAAATTGCTGTTAGTTGAAGGCACGAATCCCAGAAACAGGATAGAAGAACTCCGAGTTTCATGTTCGGGCGTTTCCATTGGCTGGACTCGCTCTCTCTATATTGCTTCTTAACTTAATTAAAAATAGCAGCTTCCATTTACTTCGAATTTAGCAACATCGATCAAGCAACCCTTTCCAAAGACAGTTTTCCCAGACACTATTGCCCGCTGAGGAAGATGAGCTACTCTAATTCAATTGTCGAAGTAATGGTCACTGGATGGACCGTGACGTGCAGACCCCGAGGTTGTTCGGGGCCTAACGTCGGTCGGTCCTCGATGAGGCGAAATGATTTGCGAGCCAATTGGGTCAATAGAAATGGCGTCTGGAGAATCGACTGGAGAGCGAAACTGGACACACCGGGCCAATTTTTCCTAATAAAATAACTCGATTGAAGCGAATAAGAAAAAGAAAAGGCTGGAGATGGAGATGGTCGTCATTCAAATCAAGATCAAACGCACTTCACTCCCATTCGTGCATTTCGCCCAATCATTTTTATCTGCTCGGGATTAGTTCCAGGGAATTTCATCGGCCATTTAAAGGGGATGACTAGATAGTAACTGTCGAGCGAACACATCTATTCGACCATCTCACAAAAATATGTTTCGAGTGGTTGAGAGTGCGTTTACAAACAGTATGAGAGCGCTCTCACAGAGTTGAGTAGCCAGTTGAATGCTCTCAGATAGTAAGGAGTGCTAACAGGTAGTTGAGTTACCAGTTGAGAATGCTCTCAGGTGTTAAGCGTGCTCTCAGGTAGTTAAGTTACCATTTGAAAGTGCTCTCAAGTACTTGTGTTGCCAGTTGGGAGTGCTGTCATGTATTTAAGAGCACCAGTTGAGTTGCCAGTTGAGAGTGCTCTCAGATAATTGAGTGTTCTCAGAAGGTTGAGCTACCAGGTGAGAGTGCTCTCAGAGCGTTAAGACTGCTCTCATGTAATCGAGTTGCCAGTTGAGTGCTCTCAGATAGTTAAAAACGCTCCCAGGCAGTTGAGTTGCCATTTGAGAGCACACATAGATATCTGACTGTTCTGATAGAAAATACATATAGCTTCCAGTACTTTTTTTCAAGTTTCAAATACTTAAGAATGCTCTCAGGTAGTTGATTTGTCAGGTGAGAGTGCTCTCAGATAGCTGAGTGTTCTCAGATAGTCGAGCTGCCAGGCGAGAGTGCTCTCATATAATCGAGTTGCCAGTTGAGTGCTCACAGATAGTTAAGAACGCTCCCAGGCAGTTGAGATTGCTACTTAGATGTCTGATTGTTTTCACAGAAAAGAGTTTCCAGTAGAGAGTGCTCTCAAGAGTGCTGAGTGCCCCAAGCGTTTGCATTTCAAAAATTATGCTCGAGATGCAAGTGACAACCGATGAAATTTTTTAAAACAATTTTGTGTGTACTTCGGTATAAGCTACCCTGTATGAGAAACTGCTCGCAGTGTTTGCCTGGCGGCTAGGGGCAGCAACACGTTAGGTATTGTTCTGTAGGTTAGGTTCGGCACACATGAGCTTGGTAGACACTTCATACACTTCACAAACAACGTTTCTCACCAGATGGCGCTGCTGGACGCTTCTGTGACGACATAGTCATCAAGCTTGCGCGGTAATGACGTCATTAACCCACCTGGGGGCGATAGCGCCATCTAGAACGACGGGCGCTGAGATTTGGGACAATTAACTGGTTCGCAACTCAATCGCTCCCTAAAGGGTCAAACGCTTAATTTGACAGCTCGCCAGGGGGCGCCTCGGTCACCGACTACTGCTACACACGCGCTAAAATGCACACACTTGAAATAGTCTAAAATGCAATTGTCTACCTTCTATGACAGTTAGGACGGGCTGCGCGGGTTCTCGTTAACTTTAATCGAGGATTAAAATCGGCGATTAAACATGAAGACCCGCGCAGGCCGCCATTAATACAAACTTGTAAAGTGAAAAAGAAAGGGAGGGGGATTCAGGGGGCCTTGAGATGCAGCAAACACCCCAACAGCAATGTCGGTTAAATTTAACCCACTGTTAAAACATATTTTGCAAACTAATCGACATTGCATAAGGTGCGTTAAGGGCTCGTGCGTATAATTGAAAGCAAAATCTCAGGTGGAACATCTGACTTTTGTCAGAAACAGAGTTTTTAACAAACTGTTAAGAGTTAAGAGGGTCACAATTTGGGAAAATATTTGTCTAAAAGTTTATATTTTTAAAATGCAAGTTATCAAGAAGCATCACGATTAATACTGTGCATGCTTCACCCTGAATATAAAGAAAAGTTGAAGACTTAACTTGAATTATGTTTTCAGTTTTTCTTTATATACACTGTACAGGGTATGTACGAGTAAGTATTTATCGTGCTTGAAAACTAGGCATTTTACAATTTTTTTTAAACAAATGTTAGTTTCTTCGGGGGAAAGTTGAATGGTATCATTAATTTTGAGGTCGGAAGTTATTGTCAAGGTCATTTAAACGTCAACTCCATCTTTTTCTAATGGCAGCCTACAATTTTGCATCCATAATCTTATTCTACACAAAAAATAAGTTGCATTTGTCTTAAACATGTTTTGATCCGACCACCATTTCCAAAGATAAGGGTAATGTCACTAATAAATGCATGTCTTACATTGGTATCACTTTGCTTTTGGCAATAGTGGCAAACCAAAAATAGATAAGAATAATTGTAGAATAAGATTCTGCATACGAAATGGTGGCCTGCCAATACAAAAAAAATGATGCTGACCTTAAAAAGACCTTGACAACGGCGTCTGACCTCAAAACAAATTATTCCATTCAACTTCACACCCAAAGAAATTAATATTTATGTAATTTTTTTAATATTTTCTTTGCTTCAGTGAACAATCGGATGACAGATGACACGTTTGAGATTTCGCTTTTTGGGGTGTGTTTGAGGAGATGCTTGAGAATAGGAGATGCTGTTTTCCGACGACTAACCTTGCCGTGTGGTGGCGCTTCACTTCCCTTTGTCTCGGGCCGAGATCGCTGCAAAAGCGATAGTTTTCAATCAAGTATTTTTCCAACATTGATAATTTGAAATAATCAATGGAAGGGGGAAAGATTGCTGGTAATAAAAACTAAAATGGGAGATTAAAATAAACGAGCGATGGGGATCTAGTGATATCTGAGGGCCGCTAGTGTGGGGTGGGTGGAGGGAGTTGTAAAAAAATCAAACTTTAATTCCGTGCCAAAGTCATCGTTTAAGTCACGTGACTGATGAGGACATGCTTTGCTAAGAAATCGTAAGATGCTGTCTAGAAAAAAAACCACGGCCCTCCATTAGCCGCAAAACCCATTATTCAAACCCAGTTTAATGCGAATAATTCGCGCTCAATCCATCAATTATTCAACCGTCTAGGGGTGGAAAAAGTCCCCGGTTTTTCACTATCACATTCCGGGTGTGTACAACTAAAGAAAACGGCTAATTGCACGGGGTTTCTACGGGAACGACCGTCAAGCGCATTTCATAGAAAACTATAATCGATTAAATAAAATGCACTTCATTAATGAGACAATTCAGGTGTGACTGGGATTCAGTGAAAGTCAATCCATGCACAAATCTTATTGAATCGGAAGTAAGTCACCGAAATCCCCCTTAAAATCCCCATTCGGCACTACGAACTATGATGCTCCAGCTGACGCCAGGTGGCAGCGCAGCGCTACTGGGCTGCCACCTAACGACATTTCGCAACATATCAAAATAATGCACTCGAATATTCAATCATCAGTTTAAAATTAAGTACAGCATACAAGAAAACCGATAAGCGCAGAAAAACTATGCACGAGCGTATACGTCATTTACGTAAAATATAAATAGTGCTTTTGAATTAATGGAATCAAGATTAATTAATCAAGATTTGTACTTTTAATATATCTCCTTAACCGAAAATCTTCTGTCAACAAAATCCCAAAATCGAAGAAAATTAAAACAAGAACTAAAATAGCATTCGAATTAAATGCTGTACTTATAATAAAATAGCTTTCACAATAATGAATCCAATTTCTAAATGGGAAGTGTGAAGCGTTGATGAATCTGAAGATAAGCTGTGAGGAGTTGAGGTGTTCAGGTTTCCTAACCAAGTATCATTCCATACCCCATGACATGACAAGATCGACTCCTCACACTCCTCATTTTTATGAAATAGGGTCCAGGCAGATGGCTATGTTTCATTACATGGAATCTTCAACTCATCGCAGCTATGCCTCAGATTCATCATCTCTTCGCACTCCTCATTTTTCGCGAAATTGGACCGTGAAGGAAAAGGAAAATGTCATGTGGGCGTTCCATCAACGTCAATAGGACCCAGAACATAACTCGAGTTTTATTTATTTTTTTATCTAAATTTATAGACGTCAAAACTCGCTCTGGCCCAATTTGTCATTCCCCTTTACAATTTAATACTGGCCAAAGCAAACTTCAGCATTTTCAAACGCGTAATTCACTGGACTGTCCGCCAATTCCGCTATCTGCAGATCGGAAATTTACTGTCCTGTTTCCAGAAATTGCGCAACAATACGAGGGCATGTGGAAAAGCATCGTGAAATGTAGGTGGAAAACAAAAAAAAAGACTTAATAAATTAAATGTTCGTAGAGTGTCAGAGTGCACGTTTTGAGCAAACTGAATAAGTGTCATATTCAGGCATGTACATGTACTTTGAACACAAATATGGCTGAGAAAATAAATTTATAGTGCAATGTTGTGTTTGAAGCCCCTTTTTACTTGCTGTACACTTGCCTTACATTAAAAGTTTTGTATTTGTAACCAACAATATTCTAGAAAAGGGGTATAATCCGGTCAGCCCTTCACCAATTAAGTCTAGTGTTTAATTTGGTTTAATTATAAATGCGTTAATCAAGATTGCACGCGCTGAGGTGGTTATACACCAGCACGAAAACGTTTAATTAAAACTGTAATTTGGTTCTGCTGAGTTTAATTGTTTCTGGAAATAATAATGTTTGCATTATACAGACAGCATTAAATCAGAAATTTTGTTCACTAATGTTGGTTCACGCTGTCAAAATGCTGCCCACGCGCTGTTATGCAAATTCAGAACTAAGATTTAAGCGGTATTAAAAAATGCTGAAGTTTGGAACATTTTTGGCAGTGTTTTATTAAAGCAATCTTGTGAAAGCGTCGTGACATTTATCAAGGAAATTCCTACTCTTATTTTTCCCAAAAAATTTTTGTTCCCCTTTTCAGTCAATTCTTCAAAAGTATGCATAAAAGCCTTTCCTACTTAATTATACAGGGTTGGTCACAAATGCAGGTTTAAACTTTCAAATTTAATATCGGAACGTTATATCAGGAACATGCAACGATTTCGACTGGACTAAAAATAAAATATATATAGTACATGTACATCATGTTTACGAGTGCTAATTTTGCGTTCTGTTATGAAATTTTAAAGTTTGAAAATGCATTTGTGGTTTTCACTGCGTAATTAAATTTGACATGATAACATGTTGGTTCTCATCAAAGTGGACTGGGAAGTGCTAACTTTTAGACAATAATTTGAAATGTTCCAAAAGGATTAAATTAATTTAGAAATAATTAAAATTCATTGAATACAAATTACCATCCTCTCTGTCATTACTGTCAATTCTTTTTTCCATTATATTGAATTTTGGGTTCAAAATTACTCAACTAATTTTTAAATGGTTCCGTTTTTCACTCAGCAATTTCTATTCTTAAAGATTCTTTCATTCAATAATTTTACGTTAAATCTGATTCAAATGACTTTGAAATGTTTAAAAATTATCGAATGACAATTATCGTCCCGTTTTTCATTATTGATTCTTTTTTCCAATAATTTCCGTTCAGCAATTCTAAAGTTGAAGTTCAAAATTATCAAATTAAATTTGAAAAAAAAGTACAATAAAATTGCAATCATTCAAAAATATTAAATAAAAACTAAGGTCCTTTCGCTCGTAATTGATGCTTTCTTTTAGCACTTTTTTCAATAATATTAAAATTCATAATTACTAGTACTTAATTATCATTAAAAAAGTTATAGAATTAAATTGTTGAATTCACAGTCATTTAAAATTTAATTTTTCCCATTACGTTTTCCCAATGAAAGCCGCTACAACACCAGCTTTAATCGTAGATTATCCGACTTTATAATATCACGAGACTTAATCAGCCCTTAGTCGCTATGCACCCAAAACCCCATTAGACCCTAAATTCGCTTACATCATTACAGACGGGTTGCACCAAACTCGAATCAGGTAATCATCACTTAACTATCTGTCAGGTTTGCATTGCTTAAAGTGGTTGAAATGATTTGATTAACCAATTCGAGGATGGTGCAACCGATACACCACCGCGGTTAACAGACGTGATCGAAAACTCAACACAGTCTGCACTCACTGGCTCTTGTGAGACAAATCTCGAGCATGGAAGGCATCCCAAGACAATAAGAAGGTGGTGGTTGAGGAGTGTTGAGTTTTCGATCAAGACGAGACCATCACCAGGAAGCCCCAAACCGTTCATCGTCTTCAAATGTGCCGGAAACTACCATGCGAAACAACCCAAAATCTAATTACAGGCTCTCTCTATGAAAACAAGTGTTCATGAAACGCTAATCAGTAACTGATGACGTGCTCGCAATCCGCATGCATGTACGGAATCAATAATCATAATGACAAGAACAGGAAGAATAATTCGCTAATCAGTCATGAAATCATCAGCGAGATTCTCGTGATTCTCATTGCACAGGCGGGATTGCAGGCGGGATTTTCGTCTCAAGATTCCGTCTCAGGCATAATCTCGGTGGAAAAGAAGTACAGGTCAAAGGTTATCAACGGCGCGTGATGACAATGGGGAGGGGGTCAAAGGTGATGAGCGATCTACGATGGGGGGAAATGGATGTACCATGGCGAAAGGAGCAACTTGGGCATTTTAACGTATTTCTCACAGTTTAACCACCAATTACATCAACTGAACAAATTGCACCAGATTCCTAAAATATACTTTAATCGCCAAATGTTTTGAATGTTTTTTGGAAAAATTCAACATTTTGGACGACCTAACTGACCCCTTTCGCCATGGCATGCAAAACACTTCAAGATTATCATCGATCCAACCCTATTTTGATTTACGTTGTACAAACAATAAATTTATTTCTCACCATGTAGGATTTTTCATCCACCGTTGTCTTCGACGATTTTCAAAGTCGCGAATTACGTCGTTTATTAATAAAAATTAGCCGAAAATTTAAATTAAGATGAGAAAAGAATACCAAGTTGCTGCACGAGTTTCAATTAACAGCGCGTGCAACTTCGAATTTTTCTCATCTTTAGTTAATTATTAATTAATTAATAAACGGTGTAATATACGACTCTAAAATTGAGGGGGTCTCTTGCAGACGAATCATTCTGCGAGGTAAGACTTAAATTAAGTGATTATGTAAATTGATTTAATCAAAAGATAAGATAAAACAGTTAACCATGGTGGGATTACGAGCAAACACTCCAGCCTGACATTTGCAAGATACAGAATTTTGATTGTCTCAACTGTATTTGTACTTGACTCAAGTCATTCGCCATCATGTGACCACATGCATGTGGCCAACCTCCACCCCCTGAAATAGAGACATAATACCTGAATGTCCAGAATTCACATTAGTTGGCATGCCAGAAACAGACACTGAGGTATAATTTTAGCATCAATTGCTTCAATTTAAACCTGGAATTTTCAATGTCTTAGCTGTATTTGCACTTGATTCGAGTCATTATTAGGTGCGAATTTCGGCAAGTTTTTGCGCATAGCTGACCCAAGGTCGCAGCTGCGGCAAGCCCTCAAAGTAGGGAAGAGTCGAGGCACCATCCCGCACCGGTTGCACCAAAGTCAGCCCGACTTAACCGGCCATTAAGTGCGGGCGATTCGGTGCATCCGTCACGACGGGTCAGCAGGGTTGGATCGACCATAAAGACGGGGGGTGGGTGGTGAGCTAAACGAGCACTACACGGGTAGGGGCGACACTAAGTGCCGCTTAAGTTATACCTTGATGCGCATGGCTCCGTGGATACCTCGTCCGGCCATGGTCAGCAAGCACAGACACACCAAATCCAAAAGGGCAGCGAGAGAGTAAGCCAAGAGAGCGAAAAAAGCGCTTTGAGTCAGGCCCGAGAAGACGCAGCAATGGTGGTGGAAGAAAAAGAAGAAGAAGAAGAAGAATAGGAAGATAAGCTGGCCGACCACCGGTCAAGACAAAAGCCCGGAAAAAATTGTCGAAAACACCACACAAAAAAACCAAAAAAACAACCAAAACTCATTTAAAAAAAGTCAGCGAAAACGAAGCGGAAAAAGCGCGACTGTTTAAATCCGGGGCCTGCGGAGAGTGACCAATGGTCAAGCTGCACGTGCGGCTCTCATTACGCGCGAGCTGGAGCGAAGGTGCGTCGCTAGACGAACGCCGACGTCGAGTGGAAGCTGCGGCGGCGAAAGGGCGACGGTGGCGCCGCCAGGAGGGGGGGCAGGGCGAAGCCAGCGCCATCTAGGGGCGAGGTGGGGAAACAGCAGAGGGGGCGAGAGGGGATGGGGGGACGAGGAGGCATGGGGGGTGGGGGAGTAAAAAAAAGAGGGGAGGGAAACTGGGTGGGGTGCAGGAACCGGAAGTGGGGATTCGAGACGAAGCGCCAGAGATAAGAGATGCGGATGGAAGAGGAAAATCAGCAGCGTGGTGGTTGGTAAAGATTGCTGAGAGAGGAGACGATTTAAGAGGAGATGCTGCGTTGCAACCGCATCGCGCGGTCGACATCGACCTTCGAAGGTTAAGGGCGTGGAAGGAGACGCAAGGTCAAGGACGTCCAGATGACGACGTGAGACCACCAGGCGTGAAAAAGAGTCCAAAATTGGGAAAATGTGTTCGGAAGATTGCTCGCCGGTGGCTGCCCCTGATGCTGCGAGGATAGGCAAACAATGATGACACGCGCGTATTGCTGGTTTGCCCCCAACGAGGCGTTGCGTGTCGCTCTTCGATGTAGGGTGCGTCAAGTTACCCAGAACAAAACTCATTTCTGCACTTGGAACCTGATGTATCCAATGGGGAAATCCCACATTACATATTATTATCCTTAACATAGATGCATATTTTTATGTTTTGCATCAATGAACGCTTTCATACCCAAATAATTTTTTTTTCTTATGACTTTCTGACATTACATTTTTGACATTACATCGACTATGGGATAAAAGGTGGTAACGTCAACATTTTATCGCCATTTGACTCCGTGAAATTCTGACAAACACGATAATTGGTATAACTCAGTTATCGAGGACAGTAAAGGTAAAAGGGAAGAAGGGGGAGGGGGGCAGTCCCCAGTTCCAGAGGAACACCTTAAGTTGGGGGAGGTCAAAGGGTACGCCTCGAATAGAATCGATATGTCGGTATCGATTTGCAGGCGGCTCGACCATTTGGCAGTCCCCCATGCGAATGATAAATAGACATCTGCAGATAATCTTTTATCAAAGGGACAAAAAGTTAATGGAAGGTTCGAAAGTGACCTGAGGCCACGTGACCAAATGGAGGCGATGATGGTCCGCTGGGAAATGACTTCCAGAAAATGCTCAGTCTTAAGGCGTCTTCGGGAAGAAATTGCGTTTAACGTAAAACAGAACTGGACCATTGACCACCAGGATGACCAATAGGTTGACATCACGCCTCGCCTCCCATTTTTCACCGGTGACAACAAAAATGAACGCTGATTATCGGAGTCAGCTCTGCCAGCAATTGTGGCTCGAGATTTATGCGCGCATAATCGATATTTTTTGCGAAAATATGGTCACTGGCCGACCATTAAATTTGAATAATGTCACGCGACGAGCACCAATATCCTTGGCAACGTTGACGGTGATGCAATTCGAAGCCCAGTTTGAAATACATGTATGTCGAACTGGCTGCATCCATTTGCCAGATTTGGCAGCTGATCACTTAAGTGATTTCAGAAATTTAGCATGCACTCGACAGCCTTGTCAGAAGTATTTGATGTAATGTAGCGCGATGTAAAAATTATGTAGCTTTATTGACAGCTTGTTGGAATCGTTACAGCGTTGAACTGTTTCTGCCTCATCCTGTATTTTGTCCAGATTGTCAGGGGGCGGTCAAGTATTACGTCAACGCCTTAGGGATGGTTACCAACTCATGACGCATGATGGCACACAATGATGGTCTCAAATAGCGATGTTATGATGTCGTAATACTTAAACGTCCGAGAGATATTCCATGTTACACCCACGTTTTTAACTTATTATTTTGTTCAAAGTATTCTGTCAAGATTTCCTAATGGTTTGCTACGTATTGAATTTTTTTCGAAGACCTCTCACATTTCCAGAATATGCTGAATCAGACCCAAGGGTTCTTTGGAACTGGCTAAAGATCTTACTCATAGCTATTACCACGATCCCCTATAAAGACCACACTAACATAAACTGTGAAGTTTGTAAGTAGAACGTAATCGTTCATCTTCAAGCTTCCACTAAAATGTCACAATGCTCACCCTGAGGGGCCAGAAAACTGAAAAGCTGCCAAACACGTTCGTTGACCAATTATTTGGCGTCCTCGTGCAGTGATAATAACGTCCACTCATGGAACTACGTTCCAATTTAAAATATTGCAGTTGTGATATTCACATTTCCAGAGGATATATTCTCCGGACGTACAGGGCGGCCCCAAAACGTGTCAAAATAGGAAAATTTAAATTAGTAGGAAATTTAAAAAAGTACATAATTCAGATAAGGTGATAAATACTACATTATACCACAGCCATATAAGAACTGCCCACCTAAACCCCTGGCTAGAAGCCCACTTTTAATTACAGTAAATGTGTATATTATTATGAAAAATAATGAACACACAGACACTAAATCGGATGATTCTTTTTTAAACAACCTAAAAACCTTGAAAAACTAGTGCAAAAGAGCAACTGTCCTGAGAAACTGTCCTCAGTCGTCATTTTTGGCTGTTTCTTAGAATCTGAAAAGGCCAATAAAACAAGTTTTGATCACGTTCTTAGGCCAAAAACTATGAAAATGAGATGCTAAAAGTGTGCCATGATCAAACGGGGCCCAAAATCCCTGTCAGGAGCGAGGAAAGTAATCTCTTTCCATATCCAGTCGAAACAAGGGGCCTCTTTTGGAACTTAAAAGCTAAGAAATAGAAGTAGATTATTCAAAAATCGAGCATCGTAAAGTTAGGTGAAGCGTGAGGCACCGACCGAGTCGTCGTTGCATTAAATTTCTCATAAAAATTGACAAGAGACGAACGAGCAGCCCGAGGACGCAAAGTAATCAAAAAATGCAACGAGCCAGCCCTTCAGAAAAGTAAATACGAAAAATACGATATTGGGAAGGTGATGGATCCGGGTTTAACGCGGTTTCCGCTTGCGAAAAATGCAGCCGAATCTCAAGTGGAATGCCCCGAGCCAACGACTGAAATTCAGGCCCTCCATAGCGAATCCTTGGCAAAATAATCTCATGTTTATAAACCGTGAAAGACAATCAAAGACAGTGGGGTAAGAACAGTTTCAAGAAAGAAACTTCCACAAAAATGGACACAATTGTGTCAGGTCACAGTGTAAAATTGTTAGTGTTACTTTCAGATTCAGATATAAATTGAGCACATGGATTTTCACCAAATTGCGACGGCTAAACCACTTGGTATTAACAAATACTTGTTGATAGTTGTGCAAGACAGTAGGACAAGAAACACAGTTTCAATAAGGAACCTTCCACAAAAATTGACCAAATTACCACTGGTTTACACAGGTCAAAAGTGCCAAATTGTTAGTATTATCGTCAGATTCATACACAATGAATTGGCACTTGGATTTTTGGATAGTTGGGTAATGAGTGTAAACTGAAGACGTACTTGCCCTTTACGTGACATGAACAGCAAAGTGACGATTGCAACAACTAAGAAAATCTTGTCAAACCTCAGAAAAAACTACAGTGGCTCAACGTGAAAATGATACACCCTTTAAAACTGCTGTGATCACAGTCAATAATCGCAAATTACTGAGAA
>JAQFYZ010003083.1:0-14523 GCA_034695085.1 Cylindroiulus punctatus | reverse complement strand
GGAATTCGGCCAATTTTGGTATATTGTCAATATATGGATAATATACCAAAAAAAATATATTCACATCATATTTTTTTTCCATATGGGATGATGAGTCGTTAGCGAAACTTCAGTATTGAACTGAAAAGTGCCATGACAAACGCCATGATAAAAGTGGGCCTGTGTTTTGCAACATGTCCTTCGATGTGTTGCCATGGTTTCAATTTATGCACACTTCAGGGCATAGGTATCTCGTACTGTAGTGTAAGGTTCGAAATTCTATTAAAAATATATTTATTAGATGTACAGTATTGCGCAATGGCGTAAAAAGTATGCGATATTATCTGACTTGTATACAGTGTAGGACATGTAAGAATGACGCATGTCCAAGCGTTGACAATTTGTCCTTTTTATTTTTATGCTAGCAACAAAACCCCACCTAATCTACCCTTAACTGCCCTAACCGCAGACAACCACTCACGAGCCATTAGGAGAAGCCCACTTTCTGATGGTGTCTATACCGTACAACACAACCAATGAACTTGCAGATCCATTTCAGCGAATGCATCTGGCAACATTTCTGTAAACGCACCTTGAGTTGCCAGGCAAAATACAGGTTTCAGGTTTGATTTGTTCTGATACACTCTGATTCACTCAAGCGTGAACGGTGCATCAAACTAAGCCAAATCAAAATGGCATCTCTGGCAGGTTGTCGCAAGTTTTCTGACATAATGGACTGGAGAAAACTTACCTTCACGTCAATGCCCATCCGCCAGCAACATGACGGCGCCAGGGCGTGCTGCTAAACCTTGAGCTCGGCGTCTCAAGGATCAGTTTCCTCGGGAGACACTTGGACAATAATCCTCACAAGACGATTTGGCGCTCGCCTAATTCCATCAATTCCTCCGCACACCAATGGGGCTTGGCGTGTGCAGCACCATCGCCAGGCTCGTGGCAAGCGAACTCCACCCCAGCTAGCTTTTTCATCATTCACCGGGGTATAAAATAGGTTTGTGTATTTGCCATCCGAAAAAAAGGGCCATAAATGTGCACGTTTGCGCAAAAGTGTGTTTGCACACGCACATTGCGGAATTTTGGAATTGCATCGTAAAACGGGTTTTGCCCATGCAAACTAGGCCTGCTTTGAATGCGGACCCCCAAACATTGATCTAGGGATTCTGCAGCTTTTCAATTAAATGACGCCAGTGTCGATGACCACTGATGAACCGGCCCTGGTCCGTGACATGGGAAAGGTCTGGGCCACGTAGTGTTGGGAAGCCAAAGATGGCCCGAATTTTCTGGCATCCAGAAACGTTTGCACGAATTGTTGATGGGCAGTTGACATTGTTTCGCCCATGGTAAGCTAGATAATGGCTGTATCGCTGCAGGGGCTGGTGGGGATGTCAAAGTGGGATATAATCGATGGGGCTTACAAGCAAACATTGCAGTTCCGGCCATCATGGCAGCGATTAAATGGCTGCCCTTGAAACACAAAAATAATGATAAAGCAAAGTGGGATGGAATTCTGCTGTTGCATGATGGGGCTGGATTATCATTCAGTTAATCGCTCGGAACACTTGGAACATTTCCACTCGAAATGGAATGGGGGAAAGTGCAATGCAGTACTCGGCTACAGCATTTTTGATGAGCATGCAGGAATGGTTGCTGTGTTCATATGCTTGCTAGTAATTGAAAATTGAGCCATATATGGCCATAAATGGCACAAACATAGGCATAATGGCATGTAAAACCCAGTGTATGGCCATATTCAACTTTTTCACCCGGACAGTATTTCCATTTTATTATTACCCAACTTCACATATTGGAATGGGACGTCCTAGAGGAGGTTGTCGAATTCGGATGATAATGGAATTGATGAACTTTGTTTAATTTTGGCAATTGATACGAAGAGGTGGGATTTGAAATCCATCAACCTCCGCCTTAACAAATTGGATGTCGGTGGCTTACTGCAGAAACCACACCTGTGCTTTGAAACACCAAATAAAACATTTTTCAAATACTTTTTTTAATCGTTCAGCATCCAATGCTGTGACGCCTGGGGAACAGCTCACTTTTCACAGTGACTGCTAATGCGAATTTATGTCCCTGAAATGTCCCGAAATTCTCCAGGGAAACTCGTATATCCCACTTTGGGAAATTCGTATCAAACTCTAATTGCACCTAACAGGGGCAGGGCAGAAGTTTAATGATTCCCTTCCAGAAAACGGGCACTCTGCAGCTTTCTCGCGAAACTGGACCCAGATTTTACTCAGAAGAAATTGGCCAGAAAGCCAGTAAATGTGATCTTTAGTAGTTTTTTATTCGAATCCATGGACGTTTTTACGACGGCTCTCAAGCCTTTTAGCGCACTTGAAGCCAGCCAAAATTCGTCGAAATTGAATGCAGGTGTTTCTGCCCTCACGGTGATCTCCATTTCTTTGCCATCAAATTCCTTCTAGTGAATCCATACTCGGAAATGTATGACTGTTGCTCGTGTTGATAACTTCGCGGTGCTAGAGGCTCAGAATTGTTGCAAAAACTGCCTTGAGCAGAGATAGCCCGCATGGCTTCCAAAGAGGACCACACGACTAGAGCTGATGGTCAAGTTGATAGCAGACAGTCAGTTATTATTGACAATTGAAACAACTTCGTTTTGCACGCGAGCCTATTTTGGTGATTTTTTGGAATTGTTTCCTGAATCAACAACATGTCAATTATGTTATGCATTTGCATGATGTTCTGCAAACAATGCATTGGAACGAAATTTGAAAGTGCCCAAAAGAGACTCGTGTCGTTGACCTTTGCCAAAATGCAGCAATCAATGGTAGATCCATTGTGCTCCGGCAGCTATTATATATTTAATGGACATTGTCTTTGGTAGTTATCTAATGAGATCTTGTTAGTCCCATCAGAAGATACATGTAAATGTTGCAATTACTACAAATTGACTATTTTTGTTATATCCTGAAACAAGTGGTAAGAATTCCATAGTTAATAATACTTAGTTGTTAAGAAATTTGACCATACTGTAGTTGCACTATGGTACAAAGAGCAGAGGATTCTGGGTGCTTCGCAATATATCGCCATCAAGTAGCAGACTTAAGGGAAGTCATGTAAACCCAGTTGTGTTTAGCATTCCACCCGAGCATGCATACATTGTTAGTGAAACTTGACCTAAATGCTGAAACAACATTGTCACGAAATTAGCATTGGAAATACCAATTAACAGCTACACACCTGTAACGAGCCATTGCAAAGAGGAATTAATAATGAGGTGCTACGTATTACTTTTAATGCTAAAATTGTTAATTGGCCTTGCATCTAAACCTTCCTGTTATGAATGGACCGTTTCCTAGAATTGATTTTTCTTGTAAGGTGGTAAGTTCAATGCCAATTTACAGAATGGGAAACTTAATAAGTTGTTGCAACTATGTACAGTAGTTTAGCTGAAAATCAACAAAGTCATAAACGACAAGTGGAAATTTTCGTTTTACAACCGTTAATTACAGGTGAAATATCAGGTGCACTACGCATTTTTTTATTGGCTGGCAATGAGCAAAAGCTGTTTTAAATTTGCATTTTAGTCTTCGGCATTTCTACATTTATTTGTTGCTGTCACTAGACATAACCTGTTTTACAACTCGACCTCTAAAGTGTCATTTTTTATGGTAACCCGGAAACGTAGGTCTGAGTTTTACCATACGCCAATAATTAGCATCGTATCAATCAAATGAAGATGTGATTAGAGAACCCCCATACTTAATTGCTGCTGGATCTGGGGGGCCACAATGGCCATCATCAACTGTTGGGTGATTGAAAGTGGCACATCTGGGGTCACATAATAATACAATTGTATGTTGAGGATCAAACGAGTTGGACTGGGGAACTGTTAGATAGCTACTGTAGAAGTCAACAATTTACCAGTTTTTGATTCAGAAATATATTTTTAAGGTCCTCATTCATCCATGCACACTTGTCGAACCATATGGGGTTACCCACTGACGTGGTAATTAAGTTTTTCCTGGAACATGTAGATCGATATTCTAGCTGTTCGAGCATTATAGGTTTACATACATTTGGAACATGTGTTCCAGCATAAACCGCATTTGTGAGAAAGTGGCTTTCTCAAACCTGCTCATAGGCAGACAGTGGTTGCGTTGTGGTTAGGGGCGAAATTATAATACATTATATAATTTTTATATAAAATATATTTATACATTTACAAATAAGTTGAACTATAACTCTGTTATGTTAGTTTGGAGCAGGAACTATATCAAAGTTAATCCCCTTTTTTCTACTTTCGAAATGTAAAAAACTATTAATAATTACGTTAAAAACACCATAAACAGTTTTTTAAAAATAGTTTTGGAGATATATTTGTAGACATTTTTTGTGAAAAAATATCAGCAGTAATGAATTTCAGATGTTAAGATGAAATTCACACTAACTAAATTGTGTTTTAATGGATTTTCATATCTATGTAATATTAAGAAATATTAATGAGGATAAAAAATGACAAATGAACGTTTACTGGCCATCCCATTAAAGTGATATCGTACATTTACACTGTATAGTGGAATGAAAGTACAGTGTAATCCTTCTAAAATAAATGTATCTTTAAATTGTATAGTTCATAGAATACAGGCAGAACTTGTGTTCCTGATCCAGTGCTCAGCATTCGGCATGTAGCTCGATCATAATTTATGGTCGAGCCAGGTTGTCAACGACTTGAATAAAAATTATTCCCATGCAATTTATGCAATACGAGCAAATTCTCTTATGCCCTCCATTGTCTTAAAAGGCTGTGGATGAAATTTTGAATGCACCTTCCCTCTGATGCAGTTCGATGATAGCGTACTAAACATAACCGCAGTGTGGGCAGAATCAAGATTATGAATTTTCAGCTTATTGGAATGACTATGGCAGGGTTGGTGATGACAAGCAGGTGTCTGTTCTCCTTTTCTGCTCCCCCTTCCCGTTTTTTACTGCCCCCGAACCTTTGCGTTGATATAAAACAGCAGCTCTTTTATTATCGAATCTACACGGAGATGGAATTCAAAGGCTATTTGAGACGCACGCCCTAAATGAGAAAAATCTAGGTAGAGAAATTGCAGGGTACTCCAATTCAGAACATGTACCCTGTATGAATGCAGATAACCGGAATAATGAACCCTCGTGTTCAGCAAATGGCATGCAACCCCTATCCAGTTAATTAATACCCTGGATTCGCTTTTATTAACGCGAACCCCTATGCCCTGCATAAGTGTGCATTTTAAAAATAAAAGATGCAGAACCGTTAAAGTAAACCTCGAGTTTTGTTTATGATGCAACGCCAATGAACTGCTGCTGACGCACATCATTAACGTGGTTGTAAAACGGATTTGGCCAGGGTATTTGAAATGTTAGCTAATTATTTTTTATCTCTGTTTTGACTGGTGCAGCCTTTTTTCGACCTTGGTTGCCTAACCTGCCCCTTTAAATTAATCGTTAATTAAACGTGCATGTGCGTTAAGAGTTGTTTGTGCGAGTGCTGGCATCGGACTAGCAGATGACAGAAAACACATGCTCGTCTGACTTACCTGCAGAGCTTTTCTCGCAGAAAATCAGTTAAACATTTGACAAACCAACCAAAATCTTCCGTTTTCAATGAAATTTACTGACTTCCAGGTGTTTTCACGACCTTTTCGAATTTCTCCATGAACATAAAATAATTAACACTTTTCAGTGTTTCACCTAATATTCACATCCATGGGTTTATTTCATGTCTTGAGCAAAAGTGACTTATAAGGCGCCTAAATGGAGTCCCTGCTCACACATGTGTATACCGAAATTGTCCCTGAAGAGCATTTCTGCCTAATTTCCTGTCCTCTGGAAAAAGGACGTCAATGTCACGTTTTTTAGACGTCATTCCTATTGCCAACGCGACAAGATTAGGTCTGTTTCAGCTGTTAAATTTAGTGATTATACGTAAATTTTCGTGTTCATACCTGCCTAAAAATCAAAAATGTAATTATTTATTTAGCTGCTCCTGCGCAAGGCAATCACTGTCAGTCTATGAGCTGTTGGGAGGAGCCCACCTATCATAGTGCCTCTGCTGGAGTACAAAGTACTCTATCGTAGTACATGTTTACACTATACTGTAAGCTTATATCCCGCCGATCCCTTGTAGAAATATTGACGAAAATTCGGCTCTGTTCATGTTTCATGAAATATGTTTGATTCAACTATATGTACGAACTTGCACAGTACATGTACATGTATGTGTGTTTACGTGCATATGTGATGGAAGAAAATTGACATTCAATTAGCCATGGTTGACAGCCAATATTGCGAGGATGAACAAAATAACTCAATACATGTGCATGGATGTTTCCCTCATTAGCAGTTATGGTAGCTTACAAATTTAATGAAGTAAATTGATTGTATTCGTTATACGTGAAATGTTTTATAAGATCATTTAGAATGACATTTCAGATGGCATGACTGTCAATATAGATTTACGTGCGACATCCACATGTACGTGTCTAACGTGGCAGATTAAGATGCTAATCTTGAGCAAGCCAGCTAGGATACATCAAGTCTTTATCTCATTAGTGAAACCTAAGCCCACGTTTCATTGTTTTTCTTATCCACGTCTGAGACTCTGGATGTCAAACCCAACAGTAAGATATGACAAATGTTTTCTTTAAATAAAGATAACAATCGTTCCTTTCCAAACGAACGTGAACCACATGCACGGTAAATCTAATACCCAGTTTTCTTTGGATTCTGGTGTTGACATTTCGACTAAAATGCTGCAATGGATAGAATTCGGAAGATACATGTTGAATATTGGATTGTGCCCAAATTCGAGGTTTTTCCTTGCTTGCCAAAGGTTTTTACACCATTGAAACATTGGAAACTGACTAAGCTTATAGATTTATGCCATAGTGACATTTCTGCAGAAAGCACAAATTTGTCACACTCGTCACATGGTCTTCAGCGAAATCAGCTTGCTTTGATTTAGCTCGTTCTAAAACGTTTCCTGCTATAAGTTTTTATCTTCCACAATAAATCTCGAAAATAGCCTGGGCATCTCACCATCTGCCCTAAACGATGGGAAACAGCTCCTCCTGGCATTCCTTTTTCGAAAAATAATAAGTCAAAATTGTCTGAAAATTCACACATGAGTTCGTTTCCCAGCCTCCTTGGGTAATGGAACGCCTAATGTATTCTAATAAAAAATTCGTTGTTCCTTGGAAAACCATAACCAGCATAATTGAGCTAATATAAAAAATGCATTGTAATACACACCAATTGTTAAACGGTTATCGAATTTTGAATATGGTATTGTTGAAACGAGTTGTTGAAAGCGGCGTTTCGCGGGAAATTATAATGGACTATGACAACAGATGGTAGTTTTTCCAATTTTCCACTTTTTTCCAATTATAAATTCGTCTTATGATGAGCTGCCTGCCATTATCTAGGAAGTCGGTTTAAAGGTTCGTGCAAAATGGTGCAAAGTGCAACACTATAAAATACAGGATTCCATGACCTGTAAAACGAAGAAAGTCACAGAATTTTGGTAATCATGGAAAAAGGCAGGGAATTTCTAATGCTGGTCATAAATTTTGATTGCATGCGTGATTTTTAATTTTTGGTTATCATGTCAATTTAGGTATAAACAGGGAATTCAAGACATGACAAATGCACTAGCTTGGGTCTAGTTAAATTTTCATCAATCCATGTTAACGAAACAGATCTAAGTACATGTAGATAGTGTCGTTTTAAGTTCTTGTCATTTCCACGAAATAAGATTGATTAACTGATGTGGTTTTCAATACTTTCAAAACATGTTTGAATTTGCATTTTACCTAATCTTACATGTGGTGGAATAAATGTCGTTTGGATTCGAGTGTTCAATTTTTCTTGGCCATGTAAAATTTGAAAAGGGCCATGGAAAAAATTGAAAATTCATGAAATTATATGATAAAAAATTCCGAGAACCCCAACATACAATGTATACATGTATATTTCGTGGCAAACAATGGCTGTTACTCGGATACACTTTCATCATGCCCTTATCCAATTGAGCACAGAATATGCATACGTGCATTTCGATTGAGTTTGTCTAGATTACAAGAATACAAGAATATTTCTCTTGTATTCTTGTCTTAACCTGACCTAGCTGTCGCAATTTAACTTTTTTGTGTTTTTTATTTATTTTGTGCGCAGCCTAAGAACGTTAGCTGCCCAACCGCCAGGCAATCACTGCCAGCCTACGAGCCATTAGGTGAAGCCCACTTTCAAATTACATCTATGACCCAGCAGCTAGGGCATGCAGAAATCCGGAGGTAAGCATGTTACAGTTGTTCAGGAAAATTATTGTAGCGAATTTCGAGGGCACTGTCTCAATGCAATGTGCGTGAATTTTTTCAATCTTGAAATTGTGCGAACAGGGCCTTGTGTGGTTTCCTTAAACATTTTGCAAATAATACCTGGCAGTCGTGGCAAAACGATTTCGCCTCATATTTTTCCTCGTTGCTCCCCTACCCTAGCCACAGGTGTAAACTACAAATTATACACAAAATCGTTCACGCTGAACCCACCATCGCGTCGGTTTATTTATGTTGAGTGCCTTCCCCGTGTTTTCGTCTGTATCACCCCACGACCAAACTCTAAAATTAGTCGAAACATATTCCACTTTTGCATTTCTGATCTGCTGGGAGATGTCCTCCTTGCAAAGCAAACCCATGCGATAACGTTGTGGATGATGAAAACTTGACAAGCAATTCTGCACAAGGTGTTCATTCAGATAGAGAACCACCAGATGGCCCTATGGGAAGTGGGCTTAATGCTAATGACCTCTTCTCCCATTAATGGTGCATATGCAATTTTTAATGAGATCGAAATGCAGATTTTGCTATGCAAAAACACCTACAAGATGCCTTTACGACCACGGTATTGATTGGGCGCATCAACTGCAAATCGCTATCTGCACCAGATATCTATTTAATGATGTTGCATTTGGAAGTTTGGGCAAATGAGGCTGTAAAAGCAATTACCGTCGGAAGTTGCTGGGCCAATAAGCTTTTAAGTTGGAGCAACCTAACCATCCATAATTCGCCCCCCTTAATTTAAAAACTTACAATTAAGCGTTATTTAATTTGTATTGTCAATTTGCATCTCATGCATAAATGGATTGGTGCGTTTTAAGCCATGGGGTGGATTGACCTGTAATTTCGGCGTGGCAAATCCGAGCGTGCACCACGTGTTCGTGCTTCGATATGCTAAACACCTTGCTAATTGATAATTACTGATGGCATGCTGTGACGCAATCACTGGCAGAACTAACGGGTCGTTGGGATGGGTTACAAAATGCGAACTTGCTTTATAGATCATGTTGCATGAAGTAACTCATTTTTTGGATTTTGTAGCACTTAAACCCTTTTGAAACCAAAGTCCTCAATGCTAAACCCAGCTAGCACAAACTGACTATAGATGACGTCATTATTTATTCCATTTCACGTCACATTTTGGATTAAAGATATTACAAAAGTGATGTCATAATGTCCCTGACTTGTGATGTCAAACTGGTAGCATGAAATGACGTCAAGTTTTTAAGAATAAGAAAGCAAGTTACCATGAAAAGCCCTTTAATTGGCTATGACACAGGACGGTGTTAGGACACTGTTCCTTGAATATATTATACATGTATATATAAATATATAACTTCAAAATGTGTTTAACCACATAGAATGATTTGATGTTTAGGGTATAACTTGCTTATTCTCAAGATGTTACTTCTGCCAAGGCTCATTCGATTCTAATAAACGTGAATGAATTTGGAAATGCCGAATAATGCTGAGTGATATCTTCTTCTCCAATCACTTCTCCAATAATATTCAATTCAATTCAACTCACTGCCCTACATTGCAGTGGGAGGGCGAGATTCATCCTATTCATCAGGCACAAATTACCTGGTTATAGACTGCAATGAAGACAATAGCAGCACATCACCTTGGCATACTTAATTATGCTGAATGAATAAAGCACTAAATAATTTGCTCTGGGTGGAAAATCAATCATTGAACTAATTAGACTCAATTGAAGCCAATGTGACCTTCCCAGATGCATCCGTTTGGCCTATTTTGCTGGCTAATACAGGGTATTGATGAGAACAGAACAATCAACAATGACCAAAGATCATTTGAAATGTCATTGTTTTCTTAGTTTAACATCATTTGCTCCTGAAAATCCGACGCCAGGGGTCCGGTTACAACGGCTGTAAATTGGAAGGAACGCCAGGGATGGGTCTGTGGAGCTTTTTCTCACAAAGATGTAAACGCTCAAGTAAACTGTCGTTAAAATGGGCACTTAAATCCGACTTGGGATGAAGGCTGAGAAGCCTCACAAGCACGCTCTCATGTCGGGCTATTAGGGCGCTCATTAACAAGCTGAACCTCAACATGGAACAAGGGAAGTGAGTAAATGAGTCACCGGAAGCGGAAGGTTGAAAATTAGGGACGACTTGATGGTAAAAAAATAATAAACAAATCCCCTAGTTATAGCTGGTATGCCAGATTTTATTATAGCCTCGTGACCAGCCTGGGCTATCTTGTTACCACGGTTTGAAGTGCATGTTGCCACACGGAGTACATTTGTACTCATCCCCATTTTTAATTTTTTTTTAGTTATTGCATTTTCCAGCGCAACATGCAATGTCTTAATCCCTTCAAACCACGCAGCTTTTATGCAAATGTACCATCGAGGTGTGAGGGCGTTTGAATCAAAGTGGAACAAGTGTAATTTCGACTCATTTGCATACAGGTCGGATGGTTTTTCGGCCCCGAAACGACTCCTCCGATATCCATTTTCAAATTTCACACGCAATTTGTTCGGCCAGTGGGCGGCCATTTTGAAAATGGCGTCGTCCCAGTGAAGGTGAAAGGGAAAGGAGGGGGATATAAGACGAGCAATTGGGTTATAAATACACAAAAGAGTGGGGGGACGGTCATTGCCTTTCCTGCCCGATAAAAAACGTCCTCCCAGTTTTATACCCCCGTTCGGATTTACCTTTTTCGATGTGTTTTGTTCCCGGCATGCAACGGGTGAATGTGGTTTTATGGATGGCAGGCCGAGCTGGACATCTGCGTATTTGTTTGCTGACTGCTTTTTTAGCACGCTAATCTGAGCTGGGGACTGGGGACACGACAGCCGTCAAAACAAAGTCGTTTAAACTGGACATTGACCCGCCCTGGCAGTTTGGGAGAAGTAAACAGAAACACTATCAAGCAACCCTGCCAATTGGGAGAGATAATGTATGCATCTACATACATGCATGTGCATTTGAATGAGAAATTAACGCCATCTAGCACTGCGCATTTGGAACACCAGTTATCCAATGCTAATAGATGCATTTGCAAAATGAGTATACGCGATAATATCGTGGCTCTGACGTTGCTTTCTTATTAATTTATTAAAGCGAATCCGTTGCATTGCAAAATGCGTGAGAGATATTAGATGCTAGGATTTGTTATCGATTGCCATATCATAAGAATCATGTCGTGTACGAGTCAACGTTGAAGATGTGATGATGACCATGTGAAGATGTTGGATTAATTAGTGCTTGTGACAGAGATACAAGTATAGGATAGTGATGCTTATAATTTTCTCATGAAATTTCTATGGTTCAACTTTTGACGTGTAAGTTGCAGTGACTTCATATCTGAATCTTGTCTGGATTCAATATAGTGTGCATTGCCTTTTAGTGGATTTAGGTGTACATGTAGCGTCTTCGATAATACCGAGGAAATCGAGTATTATTTTTAATGAACATATCAATTTCGAAGCCGTTGGTATCCACTGTATATTCTCATTGAAAGACCGGTTAGGTCCTAGCTGCTCCAAAGCTGGCAGTGATTGCCTGGCGGTTAGGGGCAGCTTATAATTAGGAACGACATTGCTATTGGTTAGGTTAGGAAACACAAGTATCCCAACAAAGAAATAAAAGGGTAGGATTATGATAGCTACACGTACACTGTAAACAAGACAAATAGGGTTGAAATACACGTAGAAAATATTTTGTGTACATTCAATTCAATTGAATTTAATACACTCACAGCACCTCAGGGTTCAATGTAAGATACACAATGTGTGAATAAGTATACTGTATATCGAACTACATGATGTTCATAAAGTCCTAGCAAAAAACGATGAACAAACCCTTGAATAAGGGAGAAATTCTCTTACTAGTTTTTTATTTTACGTATTTGGTTCATAGCGAGCAGACGCCACTGCAATCGCTGAATGGAAAATGTCATATACATGTCAAAACCCTCGAGATGGCGGATGGTATCACGTGACCAATTGTACCAAAGGTTGGGCTCTAGCTCTATTATCAACGTGTACATGTACATCTAACCACTAGGCCTACACTGTGGGTCCATCTTATCACTGCATTTTTCTTTCTTCAACAAGGATGTGCTTTGTGACCAACATCTTTATCTCTTTATGTTGAGCCTCAGCCATGTGCACATGTCTGCCTTCACCAAGTACCATTCGTTGACGTCTTTTGAGAAGGTGCTTGTCAGTCTGCATTCACCACTCCTGGCCGACCCCAGCTAGGCTTTGCAACGTTAAATAGATGCGAGGTGCACATGGGGGAAATTCGTAGCAAATTTCAATGGCAGGTTTTTCCTACAATCCAATAAGCGGCCTCCCTCTGTACTCAGTTCCGTCTTTGATAATGATCTACGAGAACATCCACGTTACACGAAGGCAAGCGCAAGGGTGGCTTCCAGGAACCCTCCATAAAGCCAAGCTGCCCTCAGCTGCTCCAGCTTCCAGCCTCGGTTGCCATGGCGACTAAACCATCAGCAATCTCTCACCTCCCTTTTCTTCTTCCATAAAACTGGCAGAAGCAATAAGGCCTTTAAAAATTAAGCGTGCCGTTAAGCTAACGTGGCACATTTTGCTGGCTGTTGCTGAAGTGCCTGCCAAGGAAGGGGAGGTTTTTTCGCGTGCCTTTCTTGCAGAATGTGACAATTATTATTTTGGGCATTGTCACGTTTCAGAAATGTGGCGCCCCGCATCATGATGGATGCAGCCTTGCTCAGCAACACTAAGCAAGAATGGGGTGCTCCAGGTACGAGTACAGAAATGTGCATGAATGCGACACAAATGATAAGGGGTGACCGAGTTGACGCTGGGACTAGATGAACCAGTTTGATTAAATCTGGCGTTTAATGTGGTTGCTTTTGATTGGCCGATAATGGAATTGGTGGGTCAAGAGTGGATAAATAGTGGGAGTGCAGCTATGTCCACGCCTTCTGGCTGTGGAGGAATTTGGTCGCATACCAAGGTCCATTACGCTTCGCCATTTCAACCTTGATCCAGCAAAATAAGCTTATCTCTAAATCCATCCAAATGGATTTCGATGACCTCATGATTATGGACTCGGTGTTTCTGGTGGAAATCGATGCATTGTTTTGGAATTGCAGAATGTCCCCTATTTCTGGTATAACTTCTACTTCTAAGCAATGGGAGCTAAGCCACTTTGGGGTCAGCAAAATTTGGCCTCTTGGGGCGTATGTCATGGACATCTTATCAAGCTGCAGCATGAAAACTGTATAGTTCAATGAAAAAGTCAGCAATGGAAGTACTGATGGTCACATATGTTTGTGGTAGCCTGGAAGCAGTACTATACATTGCATTTTGGCTAAAAGTGTGATACATGGTTCCATTGACCTGGAGAACTTGGATAATCAGGGAGCTTGGGTAGTCATGGAAAAGAGGCAGGGAAGGTCAGGATATTTCTCATTCTGGTTGTACTTTAATTTTTCCTTCCTTTTTTTTCTATGATTTCTTCTAATATTTGTGTACTTGGGTTTTAAGAACTGACTGTGCTGACTGTGGGTGGTGGATAGCATTGTTACTGTCAATCTTGCCATACGTTATAATCGCAATTAACATTGTACTTAACAGACGTACAGTATCTGGGGATGCTAAAAGTTGCCATGGCTTGGTCAGTGTGCTCTTGAATACAGCACCTGGCTTATAAATCTTGTCATCTGCTAAGCTTGAAATTATCCTACCTTTCTATTTAAAGAGCAAACCGTGGAGGTCGTTACCAATCCTGTGATATCATGTTCAGTTAAATTGATGCCATTTGGGACCTTTGAGATTTTTCAATGCATGCAGCGATGCAACATGGATCAAACTTATGGATTTAAAGCTTTCAACCCCCAGAAAAATGTAATCATACAGTACACATTATTCCGCTGAGTGATTCCCTTCCCAGGCTCGGTGATGATGGCTACACGAGCGTCCCAAGCGATTGTTTTATGAGTTTTAATGAAAAGCGGTGCACTTACAGCTGGCTGAGCTAAAATTTGAATATAAACAGTAGGCGTGCTTTGAAGAGGCCTCGAGGTGCGTCATTAGGCAAACAAAACCTCCACCAGATGGCATTCAATTGGCTCCTAGCATTATAGTAGAGAATTTGGATCGACCTTAACCTCCCAACAGGGTAGGCGTGACGTTTCGCATTTTAGCTTCCACTTA
>JAQFYZ010003082.1:0-14528 GCA_034695085.1 Cylindroiulus punctatus | reverse complement strand
CATTTGCAGCTTCTACTTTTACAATATCTGCGCGGCTAGTACCGCAGGCCTCACGTAACATCTCCATTCCTGCATGCGATATTTTTTGGGCTTTTTCCTTCTTTTTGGCAATTTCCTCTTCCTCAACAAACTTTTTTTTTGAGCCCAGTCTCCATTTTAATTCTACAGATAGGTCATACATAAAAGAGGTTTCACTCTTTATTTGTTGCATTGGTCACATTATTTTCCATTTTTTACAGAAATTGTCACATTTTGTCCCATTTGTCACATCGGCCACATCCCTGATAAGCTATATTCAAATTGGTGAAAATACTAAACTTGCAAGAACTATGAAAACGTGTTTAGATGTCGCCTAGTTCTATACATGTTCATACGGCGGAATCAATCGTGATCAAAAATTCAGAAAGCACATTATCATGTTTTATAGCATTTTTATCTCACTGCTATGCATGACAGATTCCTAACCATAGCCCACCACGCAGTTTCTCGTACTGCTAAATTCATTTTTTCACAATGCAGAATAAGTCGTTCGCCAGCCAGAACAATGTTTGCCTTGTGAACCAAAATATCCACGGCCAACCAAGGTTTTCAGATCTCCAAAAAAAACACTGCAGAATTTGCATTCCCGTGAAATTTCTTAGATATTGTTGATCATTTAGGTATATCAAACAAATTGCCTTCGGTTTTTACAAGTTCCGTCTATTTCAATAAGATTAGAAAAAAAGCATCGATCGGAAATAGCAACTCACGATTGGCACTGGAGTCGCTGTTGGAGTATTATCCCAAGAATTTGTCACGACTGGCACTGGAGTTGTTCTTGGAGTATTATCCCAAGAATTTGTCACGATTGGCACCGGAGTCGCTCTTGGAGTATTATCACAAGAATTTGAAACTTCAATACAGCAAGCAGCATTGATGAAACAATCTAAGATACTGAAATCAAAACAATTCTTGCATTAAAATCCATGACATGACTAATGTTTCTGAAAGTGTCATATCTATGACACATTTTTTGATTGTTCAGGTTTTTTTCAGACATGTAAAAGACAACCCGCATTACCTAACTTTGATAGTTTCTGATCCAGATCTCTCCAACGTTTTCAAATCCACGTCAAACTCTCCGGTGACAAGCTTTCCATGCACTTTAACTTCAATTTCATTCCGGCACGCTAGACTAGAAAACGTATCGATTTGTTCTTCTGTCCACTCAGTTTGGTTTAGCGGCGGCTTGGCCTGTAAAAAAGTAACATAGCTATACATTACACCTTCAAATATTATCTTCTTTCCTCAAATTAAAAACAGCAGTAATACCATTACACACATTGTGTAACGCGCAGTGGACAACAAGGCAGGGAATCGCCCAAAAATCCTCATTCAAACTTCTGAGCCGAAATAAAGGAAGCTTTTCAGTTATGCCTTTATCGACCAATCTAACCGTGACTTTTTCATCGATAAACCCTAAGGGAGATAAATCTCAATCATTAACTCGATTTATTCGTACTTTGCTAGAATTGCAGTACGCCAGTCCGTAATTTCAAACAACATGTGCACAATGATGCAACTTACCAGGCGTATCTGCAGCATGTACTTCGATAATTACAGCACGATACCAGTTGTTGTCGTTGCTGGAAAATGCACAGCATATCAAACCAACTGTTGCTTCGTTAGTAAAGAGGCCCAAATATGATCCACTATAGCATTTGCTGCAATACATTAAAAGCATGGAAAATACTTTAATAATCAGGACTTGATAGTATGCACTAAAGTCAACTCAAAGTATTAGGTTTGTTAGGATACATGTATGTACCTGTAGATATCATTAATTCTTTAAAAAAATTTGTTTCCAAATTTTTTGTGCAGAATTTTTTTGGTCTGAATTTTTTGGGGTCCCAATATTTTCTGCACAACTTTTTGGGGTCTAAATTTTTCCTGCAGAACTGTTTGTGCATAATTTTTTGGGGTCTAAATTTTTTCTGCAGAATTGTTTGTGCATAATTTTTTCTGCAGAATTTTTTGGAGTCCGAATTTTTTCTGCAGAAATTTTTGGGTCCCAATTTTTTGTTCAGAATTTTTTGGGGTCCGAATTTTTTCTGCAGAAATTTTTGGGTGCAATTTTTTTCTGCAGAATATTTTGTCTAGAAAATTTTCTGCAGAAAAAGCATAAATTTCTGCAGAATTATTTCGGGTTCATTTTTTTCTGCAGAATTCTGCATGACTTTTTCACATGGGAGAGCTGTCATGCATCAAAAATAAGCATAGTCGAGTACAAAAATAAGCATCGCTCCGTATATTCAGCTGCATTATAAATTTCCACACATACCCCAACAATTACAAAACGTAGTTGTGAAACGTCTCTGAACTAGTTGCCAGTTTCTCCGACGTAACGCAGTGGATGTAGTTTTCAATGCTTACCCCAGCTTAGCTGTGAGGTCTTCGAGACTAACATTATTATTCGTGGGCATTACGTAAAATGACGACGGTGAATTAATGTGTCCCATTGTTGCAGTTATTCCACTCCCAACATCAAGCTGGATTTGTGGAAAAGCAAATGACACAGCCGAGCAGTCGTCTTTAGGAAAACCCGGACTCGGCGACGGTCCACGCTCGCTGAAGGTAGCCGCAATCACATCACAAACATCAGGGTTTTGCTTGCTCGTAGGAGTCAAAATGGGCGAAAATCCCGGCGCAACCTTGTGATGAAACAGTTTTTCCGGACCTGAAAAGGTTTCACGATTAATGGCATTTTATTAGACTGCATAAATAATCAAACACGTTTAGCAAACCTTCAATTTTTTGATCCGCAAGGGGCATTACAGCACCAGAAAACACGGGTACAGCCATTTGAGTAGTCTTTTTTGAGAAGGGCTCAAAATTGTATCCGGCACTAGAAACTGCATTGCAGAGAAATGCCGGAGTAGATGTTATCAAGGCAGGAACATTACTTGTGTGATTAGGTTTGGCCGTAGATAGAAACTGGTCGTGCGGAATAGCCGGAGGTTCACCGGAGCCCTGGCAAAGGCTCGGATTATATGCCGTTATCAAACCGCTCGGATTAAACTTGTCAATTGCCCCTGAAACATTCGGTACTGCGTGTTTATAAATGTTCTCCACTTGTTTATGGAAGCATTCACTCTCAGGATTGGCGTTAGTAAGGTGGGCCAAGGTATTCACCAACTCGTCAATATTCAAATCTTTGAGCTGATGGGCTTGACCTTCTGTCTTGGTTGGGCAGACTTGATTAGACAATAACAGATGTCCCAACTTTGCCTCACAACCTATGATATCTTCACCCGTTGGCTCCTTATTAGTGATAGTTTCTCCACTTTCTTCGGAATTGACGTCAAACATCGGTGGCTGACATTGCGAATCACCATGGCCGAGGCAGTTTGACTGTTGTTTACCTGCATTTGATTTCTGCTGCGGTGACAGAAATTTGTTTTCTTCGGAAAATACTGCACATCTGCGGTCATCATAAACATCGTTTGAAGATGCAGCTTGCTTCGTCAGTTCTTCGCATGGAGGTGAGGAATTTGCATCAAACAAAACGTCTTTATGCTTCGCTGCATTTAAACAGCGAGTCCTGTCCTGTGTAGTCGCAACATCTGTTCCATCAGACGGAAGGCTCTGAGATTGCAATGGTGTTGGAGATTCGCATTGCAACTCGGTCGATGAGGTAATGCAGTTCAGTTCAAATTTCTCGCTTATTACTCGGTCATGAAGCACGGGACCCGCACTACAGGAAACTGAACTACTAGCAGATTTTATAAAATCGCTAGAAACTATGCTCTGGCAATCTAAATCTTCGTTATCATCACTGCTAGCTTCATCATCTATTAACAATAAAAAATGATAATTATCCATCCATAATATATTCGAGTGATTTAATTAATCTCCTCTGACCGACTAGCCTATCGTTAAAATTCTGTGAGCCTTTCAATCACAGGTCAATATACATGTAGGTATGCGGCAAGTGGGTACGCAATTAATCCACCCACATATCATATATTTTTCACATTATTTCACATGTAGACATCTGAAGTTTTTATGTTTTCCCCATTTTTTTACACACGATCGAAACCTCACAAAGGGAGATGTAATATGACGACACCACTTACGGCAAACATTAGATTGTTGTATATCTAGAAAAGGTCATGATGAAAGACGTACTTTCATGACAAAGCGAATCATTTATTTCCATATAAATTCCCAACTTTATGGCAAATTTGTGGGCTTTAAATCAAAACTCGTGCAAATCCAGAAATTTAAAGTCTCGGATTCAGCAAAGCAGCGCAATAAACAAATGCAAGCATTAACCTACCACTTTCATGTTGCAGATTTGCTCGTGCATCTATTGCTTTCAATGTGCAGGCTTCTATTGTCTGAACAGATTTTGCATATGCAGAACGAAACTGTCGCCGATTGATGGTGGGATCCGTGTTCAAAACTGCCTCGGTGGCTTCAGTGACCTGTAAAATAATTTACGTAGGAAAACAATTTTTAATGAAAATGTTTAAATATAATAGAAATGGTACGTGGTACATGTATAGCATTTCAAAGCAGCTACAGTATAAGCCCTAGCCCCATTCCTTCCCGAAGACTTTTTGCAGTAGTAAATTTACAAATAGATTACAGTAGAGCCTATAGTACACAGTAGCTGCTAGATGCAGTTAAGTCTTGGGCAGCAAACAAATGTGTCAAAGTGGGCTCAACACAGTGTTTCCCCAGAAATAAGACCCGATCTTATAGTATAGAACCTCGATTAACCATCAGGCTCGGGACTGGCATCGCTGAAAAATCCATATACATGTAATCCAAATGCCTTTCATGTATATTTCATATTTCATTGGCCTATCAATTTCCTGACATTTCAGGTTTTTCAGAGTCGGTCAATTGTATTTATTAATTACACCCAAATAGTTAAATATCAACTTACGCTGCCCTTCAATTTCTCCAAAATTAAGTATATATCTCCTATTATATTTTCGAATTCTTGTTGCTTGTTCAAAATCCTTTTCTTGACCACAGCATCTTTGCATGACATCTTTTTCGTTTGATAGTCTGCAAAAAAGGAGAATGGAGTATTAGCGTTTCTCCAAAAACATGATGCCATGAAAAATGCCATATTATGCCTGGCAATGAACGCAAACTTGCAAACCACCTAATCATAGAGGTGGTCGTGCGGATGCACCACTGAAATCCCTTGCTAGAATGCTGTGCTCGCTCACCGGCTTTTTTTTGGACATTCATTCTCTC
The DNA here is from genome assembly GCA_034695085.1 of Cylindroiulus punctatus. Lineage (NCBI taxonomy): Eukaryota > Metazoa > Arthropoda > Diplopoda > Julida > Julidae > Cylindroiulus > Cylindroiulus punctatus. The sequence goes on along the minus strand of JAQFYZ010003082.1, from coordinate 9,275 downwards.
AATAGCCTTTCACACACAAGCCATAATCTATTGGAAGTTTAATTGGAAGAACGGTTGTTTTTTATCTTTTTATTGTGGCATGTCATTCTGATATATTTGACATATTTTTGTTTGCTGCAATTTTCCTGCATATTCTGTATATATTGTTTTCATTTTTCCTTCCTACTATAAGTTGCAGTTACATTTTTGAACTCGGGTAAATTTGCCGTGTTTTCATGGATTCCCCATTAGCTCTTAGACCCGATGAAGCCCAAACCAATTTACATAGTGAACTGTTACATCAGGTCTCGGTAAGCCTGGATAAACAGCTAGGCCAGCATATCCTGTATAATGTCAAATTTCTCTCTATTTTTCAACCATATTTCTGGTGGGTGTCATAGCTTGGCCTAGCTTACCACAAAGGCCAAGCACTGCTAGTACTGTATTGTACATGTATCACGCATGTGGCCAGCTAGGCCACATTTTGTCACATCCAAGAATTGGACATTTTTCACATTTTGTCACATGCAAATGTTATGCAATTGATTCTTAGTTCATCAAAATTCTCACAAAATATACTGTATCTGCAAAAATGTTACATCTTATTCAATTTTCTTCCCCTTTTTACACACGTTTCGGATAACTGATTCAAGTTTTCATCAGCAAGCTCTATTGCCACCTTGCCGCTTTGAATGATGGCATTTGCTGCTTCTACTTTTACAATATCTGCGCGGCTAGTACCGCAGGCCTCACATAACATCTCCCTTCCTGCATGCAATATTTTTTGGGCTTTTTCCTTCTTTTTGGTAATTTCCTCTTCATCAACCGACTTTTTTGAGCCTAGTCTCCCTTATAATTCTACAGATAGGTCATACATAAAAGAGGTTTCTCTCTTTATTTGTTGCATTTGTCACATTATTTTCCATTTTTACAGAAACTGTCACATTTTGTCAAACAGGTTTTAAATTGTCACATTTGTTACATCGGTTACATCCCTGCCTCTTGCCTCGAGAGCAGATAGTTATGTACATGTAGGCCTACAAGTTTGCAAGTGATGAACTTTCCATCACGGTTCTACATATGGGACAGCACGCATTATAGTGTATACATTACAGGCTACAGTAAATAGCTTACAGTAAGTTTCTGGCTTGGGTCATTTACTACATGGTGATAATAACTTTCAGCACACAAATCAACGTCACGTCATTTGGACTGGGTGACAATTTCGCGTCACGCACCCTATTTGCAGCTATAATGCAGCTTATGTGCAGATATACCCCAAATATAAAGTTACATCTTTATTTTTGGTGTCAAAATCTGCTGTAAGTTGTTATATTACCTGTCTAGAGAACAGAAGAATTCTAGAATCGACAGCGAGCACGAGGATGCCGCACGAGCACGTTTTTCTAGAACAAACGACACACGCTTTGATCATCGCGCATCAAAATTTTACGGCGCTTTGGCTAACAACCCTAGAGGTCCTAGATTTACCAGGTTGGTCATTGCAAATTTAGACGCCATCTTGATGCTTAGTTGAGCCATGAGTGCACTGCTTAGCAAGGTGTATTGCATTATTTTGTCTTGTAAAAATAAAACGAAAACTTTTATAAATATTATGTATTTCTCGGATCATTGAATATCACTGAATAAATGATGAACTTACCTCACTTTTCCGAATTTTGAAGCAAATTTCTCTGACTATTGGAAATTCAAAATAATTAGGCATACACCAATTATTCAATCCAATTATTCAATCCAATTATGAAAGGCTGTAAATATTGCTCATTGCGCATTTACATAATGTTAATGTTTTTGAAATTCACATACATGTATAATTAAGTACACAATGCGCAGCATCATCCAATAAAAAAACTCCAATTTTACTCCAAATTTCCTTTTTACTGGTAATTCAAGGCGGATAAGAAGCCTCCCCAAGTTTAGACAAATGGAAATATATGAATGAGGGCGACAAATTTTTGCAAAAAAATGCTAAAAAGTTAGCTGGTTTTGCTAAATTTTTGTAGCTTTTTGAAAAATATTTGCAAAACAATGCATAAAATAAACCAGTTTTTGAAAAATGTTTGCAAAACAACGCATAAAATGAACCAGTTTTTGAACGAACATAATCATATAAAATGAACTGGTATTTCCAAAAAAAATGTAAATGAGTGAGCTGGTTTTGCAAACTTTTCGCAAAACAAAAACAGACTTTTAAAAAATATTTGCAAAACAACGCATAAAATGAACCAGTTTTTGAAAAATATTTGCAAAACAATGCATAAAATGAACACGTTTTTGAAAAACGTTTGCAAAACAATGCATAAATTGAATCTGTTTTTGAAAAATGTTCGCAAAACAATGCATAAAATGAACCAGTTCATGAAAAATGTTCGCAAAACAACGCATAAAATGAACACGTTTTTGAAAAATGTTTGCAAAACAACGCATAAATTGAATCTGTTTTTGAAAAATGTTGACAAAAAAATGCATAAAATCAACCAGTTTTTGAAAAATGCTTTAAAACAATACGTAAAATGAACTGATTTTTGCAAAAACGTGCGCTGATTTTGCAAAATTTTCGCAAAAAAAGAACAGGTTTTTGAAAAACATTTGCAAAACAACGCATAAAATGAACCAGTTTATGAAACATGTTTGCAAAACAACGCATAAAATGCACCAGTTTTTCAAAAATGTTTTCAAAAACTGCATAAAATGAACTGTTTTTAACAAATAAAATGCAGAAACGTGCGCTGGTTTTGCCAAATTTTCGCGAAAAAAGAACAGGCTTCTGAAAAACATTTGCAAAACAACGCATAAAATGAACCTGTTTTTGAAAAACATTTGCAAAACAACGCATAAAATGAACCTGTTTTTGAAAAACATTAGCAAAACAATCATAAAATACAGCAGTTTTTCAAAAACATTTGCAAAAAATACAAAAACTGAACTGTTTTTCGTAAATATTTATATATATTTGGCCCTCCACGTGGCTATAGTGTACCGGGTTGACCTGGGCCCCAGAGTTGACCTCAAGTTGACGCATATTTATTTCGTCATATAAACGACGAAATGCTAATTAACTAAAGAGGTTAATCCCTTATGGTATGCGAACTGCATACCAGCATCGCTATAGATAGCATAAATATGTCGCCCATTGGTCACGCGCAGGTCACGTGCAGCCATCGACCAATAGCCAACGACATTGCCGATGACCAGCCCCGCCCAACCCGGACCTTCGCTATATAAGCAGCGCTGCTCACCTTCCCCCTCATTGCTTGGACTCTTCCTAGTGCACGCGCATACGTTCTACGTTATTCAAACGTGTAAACAACTCACCCACGTGTATCGTTGATAGATAGTTGATAGTTGAATTTGTGATCACAGAAGTATTCCTGCAGCAGTTATGGTAAGTCTACCTCATTTCATACTCAATATTCTCAACTACAACCCTACGAAGCAATGCGAAACGTTCACGCGAGTAGGCCTACCTGAAACGACCATGTGTGAAATGTTTGAAATGCAAGCATGTTTACAACCTCACAACTTCACAAATGTTACATGTGCAGGTGTTTACAACTTCACTACAACTGTTACAAGGTATGGCCAGTCTTGTTATTATCGAACGCGCTTTGATTTGCGTGACTGAATTTTTTGTTGATATTCATAAATTTCTGACTAAGGTCACACCCAAAATGACCTCAGTCAGAAATTTATGCAATTTACTGTAGCCTGTAATGTAGACAATGTGCATTGTATGTATAACCGTGACAAGCCCACGTGGCCTATGCAGCATCTGAATATTTTGTGTTCACAGATTGCCATGTTGTCATTTGCAGGAAAGCAGCGAACGCCTGAATAAGACTGCATCACTTCATATTCAATATATTCAATATATTGAATCTTATATATAAGCTAGCATCCTAACTATTCTTGTAAAGAAATGGTGCGGAACATGCATGTAAGTTGGCCTACCCAAAACGAGCACGTGTGCGATGTAACTTCGCAAAAACTATTACCATATACGTGTGTAATCAATAACTATGTCTTGTTATACGTTGTTTTGTGTGTGAAAGTTATTATCATCGTAATGATCGTAATGATGATATTATCATAAATGACCCCAGTCAGAAACTTATGCTATTTACTGTAGCCTGTAATGTTGACCATAGTGCTGTTACATACGTGTATGTAGAACAGTGACAAGCATGTACATGTAGGCTTGTCACTGTTTTACATACATGGCTATGCAGCATCTGAATATCAATTTAAAATAAATTTGATTTACTTTAAATTACCACTGCATTTTGTGTTCACAAAACTTCGCAACAACTATTACCATATACATGTATAATCAATAACTTTGTCTTGTTATACGTTGTTTTGTGTGTGAAAGTTATGATCGTAATGATAATATCATCATCATAAATGACCCCAGTCAGAAACTTATGCTATTTACTGTTGCCTGTAATGTAATATAGACCATAGTGCTGTTCAATGCATGTATGTAGAACAGTGACAAGCCTTCATGTACATGCTGGCTGCATGCAGCATCTTAACCGTATTTTGTGTTCACAAATAAAATTTTCATTTTGTCATTTTCAGGAAAGCAGCAAGCGTCTGAAGCTGTCACATAGCTCATTTATACCAAGTACCAAAATGCTGGGATCAATGCAAAAATCGACATCTACCAACAATTTGGTAGTCCAAGGAGACTCGAGCAATGCCGAGGAATCACTCACCGACACATACTCCATCAGCTCATCAAGTCCTATAGATGACGTTTCTATTCGCTCGCAAGAGGATTTTAATCAGCCGGATGAAATTTTTGGCAATCTTCTGAAGAAACCTAGAGTAAAAGGTAAGTCAAATTTCAATTATGTTCAATTACAATATACGAATGCTAATTTTGCCTGACCTCTAACCAAACATGCATCAAACAATTCATCAAACATGTACTGTATATGTTGTTACAGGTGTTGGACCAGATACAGATGAAGAAAATATGTATTTCAGAACCGATTCTAGCAGCTCTGACGACAATTTAATTACACGAGCATTGCCATCTCAATCATCGTCACCGTGCTTACTGCCTACGAAATCAATATCGGACAATTTCGAAACCGGGGTTCGAAAACAGATCACATACCCTATATCATCAAATACCAGAACTGAGTCCAAAATGACGAAGAGGAAAATCAAATACAATATGACAAGTGCTTCAAACAGTTTGGTTGACTACAAAGTGAGTGCCTCCAGTCAAAGTAGCAGTTCAAGTTCATCCTCTAGTGAAGACTCGCATCATGGACACTTAATGTTAGAAAAATGTGCATCGCAAAGCAAAATAAAACTGCCTTCGGGTGCTACTGACCTTCGACAGCTAATCTCTGGACGAAAACGCCGCAATGATGGCACTGTTAGCAGGTTTGTCATTTTATTTTGAATTGTTTTTATTCCTGATTATCCCCATATAAGCTTATCTAATACAATCTAGTCAATGTTTTTCTAATTTTTTTTTTTTGAAAATTACAGCCCAGTCAATGCCAAACAGTCAATTTATTATGATGCTGCTAGCGTGCAGATACGTCGTTACCGGTTAAATTATGACAATGCCAAAAAGGAAATTTCTACGATAACGACTCGTAATGTACAGGTACACATTTGATACATGCACATACATGAATATTTTGTTTGAAAACCGTACTTAATAATTCGCTAATCAATTGTTTTTTTCAACTTCAACTAGACATATAAATCATCCACCATTTCCACATCCACACCTTCATCCTGTGATGAAGACTCACAACATCAAGACTGCTGCAATTCATCTGATTTTAAGAAGCTAACCGCTGGACGAAAACGCCGCAATGATGGCACTGTTAGCAGGTTCGTAATGTCATTTTGAATTGTTTTTATTCCTGATTATCACCATATATCTTCAATCTAGTCAATGTTTTTCTAATTTTTTTTTTTGAAAATTACAGCCCGGTCAATGCCAAAAAGTCAATTCATTATGACGCTGCTAGTCGACGGACAAGTCGTGACAATGCCAAAAAGGAAATTTCTACGATAACGAGTCGTAACGTACAGGTACACATTTGTTTACATGCACGTACATGAATATTTTGTTTGAAAACCGTATTTAATAATTGGCTAATCAATTGTTTTTTTCAACTTCAACTAGACATATAAATCATCCACCATTTCAAGTTCATCCTATGATGAAGACTCAGAACATCATGACTGCTGCAATTCATCTGATTTTAAGAAGCTAAGAAGCACTGTTAGCAGGTTTGTCATTTCATATTGAATTGTTTTTATTCATGATTATCCCCATATATCTTCAATCTAGTCAATGTTTCTAATTTATTTTTTGAAAATTACAGCCCGGTCAATGCTGCACAGGCAATTTTTAATGCTGCTGCTAGTCGACGGTCAATTTCTTACCGGTTAAATTATGACAATGCCAAAAAGGAAATTTCTCCGATAACGACTCGCAATACACAGGTACACATTTGTATACATGCACATACATGAGTATTTTGTTTGAAAAACGTACTGAATTATTTGCTTATCAATTTTTTTTTCCAACTTAAACTAGACATATAACAGATCAAGCATCCCGCTTTATGACGTTGATGAGATTTTTAATAGTAAATCCGGAGGCTCTCGTTTCATTGACAGCCATTGTCATCTGGATTTTCTTTTCCGGAAGTTAAATTTTAATGTAAGAGTACAAAAATATTGGAATTCAAAACTTTTAGGACATTTTTTTAAGTATAAATTGTGAATTCGTAATAACACTGTATTATTTCTCATAATAGGGGACAATGAGCCAGTATCGACGAAGAAATCAGGAAACCTTTCCGAAATCATATGAAGGCTGTTTGGCAGTGTTCTGCGATCCGGAAACGTTTACTAAGGTACGTCACCAATGTATTTTAGTTATTTTATTACAAATTTATAAACTGCAAAATGCTTGAATGCAAGTTTAGTTTTGGAAAGAATTGCCCTGATTTTTTTCAAAAATTTGTCCATTTGAACAACCTCTAATAACCTGGTAACTGCTAATTTCTCAATTGCAAATCTGTTATTCCTTATAGAAAAAGACATGGGATTACCTACTGGAAGATAGTGACGTCTGGGGGGCATTTGGATGTCACCCCAAAATGTCTAACGGATATGATGATTACGTCGAGAAGCACTTATTGGCGGCTTTGCAAAATAAAAACGTTGTTGCCCTCGGTGAAATCGGTCTGGATTATTCGGCAGGGTGAGTACTTTATACAGTATAACTTCGCTAATCCGACAGATTAGCGAGGTCTTACAAATGCAATATGGATCAATAATGTTCAACTTCCGCAAGATTTCATAATTCAATTTGGATGTATCTTTTCAGCAATTTCAGCGATGTAGACGTGCAAAAGCGCGTGTATCGTCGGCAGCTTAAACTTGCCGTGGATAATCAACTGCCGTTGGTCATTCACTGCCGGGATGCGAACAGTGACTCGTTACGAATTTTGAAAGAGGTAAAATTTGTTTTTTAAATTAATCTTAGGCTAGAACATTTACCGTATATTTGTTTATTATTATTATTATTAGCCGTTCAGTCGTTGCCGACTCTCGGAGACTTCATAAGCCAACATTCTCCATTTTGTTTATACATGTTCATATATTTGTTTTTCAGATTGTGCCACATGACCACCACGTACATCTACACTGTTTTACCGGTACTTGGAAGGAAGCCATGGAATGGCTCGATCCCTTTCCCAACCTGTACATCGGACTAACACCCTTAGTTACATTTCCATCTGCAAGACAAGTGCATGAAACCGCACGGAACATACCTTTAAATCGCCTCCTGTTGGAAACGGATGCTCCGTATTTTGTGCCAAAACCGGTATGTAGTTGCTTTATCGTATGAAACTTTTGTCATCGTGACTGCTTTTATCGTATGCAAACTTTTGTCGTCGTGTAATTAATTTTCGTGAATGATGTTATCTTTCAGCTGCAAGTGGGTGGAAAAAGGCAGCACAGTCATCCAGGCATGGCCATCCACGTTGCCGCGCAAGTCGCTATCTTGCGGTATAACACAACATCCCTGAATGACGTCCTAACAGCTGCAAGAGAAAACACGAAGAAAATGTACGGAATATAAATGCTTGTCGTAATGTCATCACACTGTTTTAATAAATTTTAAAGATTTTTTTACAAATTGAAACTTGCCGTTTAAATGAGATAATTTGATCGCATCTGTCTGATAGTTTGAAAGTACAAATCTGCAATTTTGATTACTCACCATGAATCTTAGAACTTTGCAATGAAAGTATATGTTTTCTTCTAGAATATGAAAATATGAAATGAATTAGATCTAAAACTTATCAATTTAGTACAATGATTTTAGTTCGTATCTTGCCGAGACTATTTTCTAACAGCTAGTTTTTCAAATAATCAACAAATGCAAGAGACTCAACCATAAGAAATATTTAATTGTGTTTATAAAAATTATAAGCCATATTATTCTATCTGAAGAGTATACAGCATGCTCTAAAGTGTAAGATCATGAACCACTTTTCAAAACCCGTTCAAACGTCATAGATATTTTTGCAATAATAGCAAAATAGTATCACAAGGTCCATGTTTATTGCAATATATTCAGTTTTGGGAAGTTTATAATGAATGAGGGCCTACTTTTAAAACGAATGATCTACAACAAATGAACTATTTATCAAATAGGAACTATGATACAGGTAATTATGCTTTAAATCCTAATCAGACCAGAGTCGTACTTAGGTATATTACATGCATGGATTTATCACAACCACGTTTCGGTAAAATTATGCGTATAGATTTATAAAAACTAATTTAAAAAATATATCAAAGATGCAGTTTAGATCCAGACTGCATTACCCTAAAAAGTTAATTCTGTTTCTTTTCTATTTGATCAACCTTTTTACCTATGGAGGTTCCCTTTGACGAAGCCGGCATGAAAGATTTGAAAATGTCCATAAACATTAACGTGCCCCAAAAAACCAAAATTGTACCCATCCAATGGTAGAGTGTGAAAGGACTGTTGAAGTAGAAAATGGAAAACAAAAGACTAAGAAATTTGCGCAGCGTAACCACCAGAGTCACGGTCAAGGAAGTGCATTCCGACTGCAGAGTATAGACAGAGCTTATGCAAGCATATCTGGAAATTGAGTTGAGGAAAATTTTTGTCACATCCAAGAATTGGACATTTGTCCCATTTTGTCACATGCAAATATCGCATTTGTCACATTTTGTCACATGCAAATGTT